>JANSTU010021884.1:0-13385 GCA_027564075.1 Bolitophila hybrida
GACAATTTTGCTTATTGACATACCCATTCAACCAAAAGTGAGCTTCATCGCTGAACAAAATTTTCTTGTGAAAATCGAGATCGGTGGCCATTATTTTCGTAATAAATTTGCACGATTTGCAAACGTGATGGCATAAATGAGCATAAATCAAGTGAAAGCTGTTCGTAGATACGAAAAAAGTAGTGCCGTCTTGAAAACCTAACCACTAAAAAAACACCCTGTATAAGCGCAAAACAGTTATTTACGTGTTGGTGAATGTGTGTAATAATTATTCGAAGTTGATCAATTTAGAAGTGCCATATGGCACTCGGGGCGGTTATAGGGTTAAAGTTATTCGCTACCTAAAGCAGATAATTTTGGAAAAGGTTTTTTACGTTTTAGAATTGGCCAAGGAATTTTGAATTTTAGATACAGGGAATTTCCATTGATCTATTTATATGTTAGATATTAAGCTTTTCTGGATTATTGAAAAAAAAACACGTGTTTACTATACTATATTACATATTTTACCCCAGATCCTTGACCAATTAAATCAAAGACATTAGAAATATGTATTTTGATTCTATTGGAATTAAACTGACCCTAGAATGGTGTGGTAAACCGAAAAGGCAGGGCCCAATTTGGTTTCACTCTAGGTAAATGTACTGAGGACGCATTAAATGCAGTTCAAAATGCTGTGGACGAGTCGGAATCTTTATAGACATCAAAGGGGCATCTGACAACATTGTTTGGAACAATATCCTGGTCAAAGTTGAAAAGGTTGGTTGCCAAGAAAGAAAAAGGAAGAAGGGTCGACGGGCTGGCTTTCCATGGTTGCAGACTGGGGTAAGTTAAACGGTGTCGAGGTTAATCGTTCGAAGACGGTGTGTGTGTGTGTATAAAGGAATTCATCAAACAGAGCATCTTGTGTGCGCCTGCGGGACTGTGCTATTTCATACGTAAACATTGTGAAATATCTGAGTGCAGGCCTTACGTATCCAACTTCCAAATGTGATGGGAAAATTCCAGAGGATTATTAGAAATTTCTGTGGCTTGTACATATCGAGTACAGTGGGTTATTGGTGGCAATCGTGACGTACGCAGCCAGCGCATGGTCCGCTGCCATGAGATTGATGAACACCTTCCAAAGAGCTGTCATATATGCATCGCTACCCGTCTGTAGAACAGTCTCGACGGCAGAAATTCAGGTCTTGATGGTGCAATACCCTGGGCTCTGCTAGAAATACAGCGAATAGTCATGTACATGAATAGGAAGGGCTTACCAATGAAAAGGACAGAGATGGTAATGGTCTCGCGATTACAGACAAGCATGAGAGTGGGTAGCGACACTCCGGCCTGAGTCACATAGGGGGTATATGTCTGAAAGAATTCTTGATTTAATCTCGCAATTCCAGTTATATGCTCTGGGCCCGAAGCATCATAGGGGGTGTATATCTGGAAGAAAGCTTGATCTCACCTCGTGATTCCAGTCATATGCTTGAGATTGCTGGGTCCAGACAACGTATAGAGCCAGCAAAGGTGTAGCAGTCCACTGAAAGCTGTGTGACATTTTTAGGAAGACAACCACGGGGGAAGGGGGAAGCAAGGGAAAGTACCACACATACTTTCCTTATACCTTTCTTTATAACCCACTAAGTTTAAAAACCTAATGTTTGTTACATCTAAAATGTCTTTTCTTGTTTAACGTTTTTGTTTTTCTAAACAGAAATGAGTGTTTCCCCCTATTTTTTTCAGGCATTATAATAATGATTGCATAATGTTCCGTTATTCTAAACCAATAACATATTTCAGAAATAGGCTATTAATAGCAACAGAAACCTACTGATTTAAAGTGCTACATTCGTAAAACACTTCGGTTTGCTGGCCGGGATTGAACCGGCGACCTCCCATAAGCCATGCCAACGCGTTAACCCACTCGGCTATGGCTATGGTTGAAGAAAATTACTGTATTTAATATTCTCAAACACATGCGGTGTTTTTTATTGAAATGATTTTATTAAATAATATCTTCATTTTGACACGCTGGTTTTCGTATGATAATATCATTACAATCACCATTAGAGAAGGTCTCCTTTAGTTTGATAATTCTGCAAGTTCTTCGTCATGTATTATAAAATCGAGATATCAGGAAGATAACAATTCGTGAAATTCTCATCTACGTATTAAGCAGAATAAAAAAATATTTTAATGATATTTAAACAGCAACAATATATTTTTTATAGAGATATATAATTATGTAAATAGAAATAAACACAATATTAATGTCTAGTATTTTAGTAAAATATCGATTTAAAATACATCAGTTTGCGTGAGTATATAATTCACGCCTAAAAGATTTAAATATCAATTACTCAACTCTAAATTTATTTCACAGAAAATTTACAAAAACATTTTATATAAATACGCACACGTATGCGCTGTAGGCATCCTATCATTATTACCTTAATGACAGTGTTGAAATTAAAATTAAGGAAACGCGCTCTCTTGTTGAGACATGAAAACAGTACTTGAAGACATCCCAAACACCTCTTGATAAATTAGCACATTAAAATGAAATTTTCGCGAAGGGGAGACAAAGACATTGTCGACGGTTTTTTTTTTCATTCATTTGGCGAATCCTTCAATCCGCACACGCGCCCAGTCATTCGCTCATCCTCATCATTATCATCGAGCAACGCGTACTTAAATAGAGCTTATTTATATATTACACTTTTCTTTTCTGCTCAGGACAGGAATCTAAACAAAGTATAATCTGTGTAAATATATATGTATCATTTGTGTATGTGTATAGGAGGCACGGTATCATTTTCTCTTATCAAATTGGCAAGGCAAAATACCGAAACAAACCGAGCAAAAACAATTGGGTTTTTACTAAATCAACTTAAGATGAAACGTTTGGAAAATGGATGGATATATAAGAGAGATTGATTATTCTCTGTATCTGAAGGCATGCCCACGCATTCGCTTAAACACACATATATATATAAATAAATATACACGAAAGAAACCCTTTGAGTGGTGATGGCGAGTCAAGGATAAAATCGGCTGATTAGTTCTTTTATTATGTGGGGTCAATATATACGATATATACGATATAGATGACCAAGTGTGTGTGTGTGGCAACCACAAAGCGGTAATAAGCGAGAATTTAGTTTAGATGTTTCCCTAGTGCGATCATCAATGTAAATATAAATGAAAATACATTTCAAATGTATATAGCAATTAATTGTTACGAGTATATATTGGCATTTAATCGAATGGGATGAGCATGACTGACTTCCATCAAAGAACTAGGCATCATTAAATTAGTAATATATACAAACCACACAATTTCATTATCACGAAGCCCGAAAAAGTAGCTGAATGCAATGCGACACTAAACAAGCAATCACACAACAAAATAACAAACCGCACAATCTAATTATATTTATTATTTTTTCAACAACAACACGTACTTATTTTAGTAAATAAAAATAAATAAACAGTCGAGTACATATATTATATGTATGTATAATAAAACATAATGCATTGTATAACATGGTCAATAACACTTATCGTTATATGCTGTACATAAACATATAAAAAGTTTAACTCATTTAAACCGACATTGAGTTTATAATCTGGGCAAGTTCACGATCAAGGTCAGATTTGCGTATTAAACAGACGAGTTAGACGCGAGCTGACGTAACTGATATTAAAACGTGTGTTAAAGACACTCGATTAAATTACATTGTCCATTAAATACATTTGTGTGCATTTTTCGTATCTACAACAATGTTACAGCTGTGAGTCACAACTATTTTTTAAATGGGTTTGATTGGTATATGGCAGTACTCGAATGTTATTGAAGAAGCAAACTTTAAAAATCCAATGTAAATTATCGATTACTAATTTTTACTTTACTTAATTCTAGGGACGATATGTACCTATAATAAATATGTATGTATTTAAAACTGATTATACAAAATTGTGTAATCGAGAAATCGCGATGGCAAGCAATTTATAAAATAGGCCTTCAAGACAGAGAACAAATATACGTCTTTTTTTTAAAATTGTTTACATAATATTTAAATTTCGAAATTTTGAATGTTGACCTTATGCCAATAAAAATAAATCATATTTGCATCGTTGCGTGCGGACTACGTCCTCGGAGCTCATCTTTGCGTTACAGAATATTATATGCACTGGGTATATAATGATAATTAATTTTTATGATTTTTTATCGTTTATACTATATATTTGTGTAAATACCAAAAAATAAATATTCAGAATTCATGAACGATAATGTAAATAAATTGAAGAAATAATGTTTAATTGTATAATATATTGGGCATATTTCTGTAAGAATAATATTAAATAAAGGACAAGCAAAATGCATTGTCATTTCACTTCAAAATAATGTGAGTATGTACAAGATATATTTTAAATATTTACTTTGTATATATGCCAAAATCGTTATATGTAAATAAATCATTATTATTATTATGTGATGTAGGTTGTTCATGTTCATTTAAGGGACCTGTTATTAAACAAAAACTCCGTTTATGAAAATATCGTATTTTGTTTATCCATCTCCCGTTTTTGGGACACATAACATATGTCCGTCCTACACACAAAAAATCTAGGTTTTGGGTTTTCTGAATTTTTAGTTTTTTTCACATGAAACTTTATTTGATCCATTTATTGATGGTAATTGTTTTAAATATCAGCTTTTGACAAATTACTGTATTTAATGTTTTTTTGTAATATTACTTGGTATCGTCACAAAATCCAAAAAAACAGGAGGAGGAGTTAACAAATTGCCAATAATCTTAACAAAAAATCACATATTACATATTGGAAATAATTAAAAAGATAATTGGCAACATAGTTGGCCTTTCTGAAAAGCTTTATCTCAAGATTAGTTTAGAGTTTTTATGATATTTTTATGAAGAAAAATGTTCATGTCTGTTTGAACTCGGGGTTGGGATACTACCTTAAAATCGAAAAACGAAGGAATAATCTTGATCTTCAATTTCTACTCCATCGGGTATTTTTTTATAATGCTCAAATGTTACCCAAACAACTGATTGTCAAGTAAACAAAAATAAAGATAGGTTCAGACGTGAAAGGGCTAACCGATTTATTTTCCGGTAAATTAAAACTAATTTACTTCATTGTTGTTAAATCCAATCAAGGAATTTTGTCAAATTCCTCTTTCTTTGGCCTACTCACACACCAAAATTTACACACGAGCAGATAATTAACCGACATGTTCTTGGGAATGATGTCTTCTAAATGTTGGTATACTTGAGATTTTACAGAAAAGATAGGTGTATCTTGCTAGTATTGTATTGAAGTTTTTAAATAAATGGCAGAGTTGTCTTTAGGTGACCCGATAAAGTTTCGAAGAATACTGCGAATGACGAAACCAAATTACTATTATTTGCTGCATCTCATATCAGGCACCCTTTTTAGAGAAAGCTTTTCTTATTATTTTTGTTCAGTCAAATTGTTTTCAAACAATTGCATAAATTCTTTGTTTTTATCAAACACTTTGTTATCTTTATGAACAACTATACACTTCTACGCCTATACTATACGTTCAGATGATTATGTTTGCGTTCGTAGGCTATTATCGAAATCCAGCGAAACAATTTTGTCTCCAAAAAAATGTAAGTCTTCATTCGGCTCATTGAAAACAGCAAGTGCACTGTCCAGCAAGGACTTCCATTCGTGTTATGTTGGATGATTTGTTTGGTTCTGTGGCTTTTTGCTTGCGTACAGCATCCTGTTTGAATAGCGCATTGCTTTTAACCGTTTTTTGATTTACGTATACCGGGTGCGTCAATTGAAGTGGGTCCATTTAGAAATTCAATAACTCGGTATATATATATATTATTTTTTTTATTATTAATGAAAAGAACAATTTTAAAGTTTTTTTTTTTATATATTAATCAATTGGGATGTATCCGCAATATGCTCTTACTACGAGGCCAAGTCTATTCCGGAACACCAAACACAATTTTCGAATGACATCTTGGCTTAGACGTTGCCATTCTTGCTATAAAGATTTTTTTAAGGACTCCAATGACTTGTGTTGATCTGCGGAGCACTTGGCTTGTAAAATGCTCCATACACAATAGTCAAGCGGATTTAAGTCTGGTGATGAAGAAGGCCATTGTTTTTCGGAAATGAAAGCGGGTACATTTTCAGACAACCATTTTAGGGTACCTTTAGCTCTATGTGATGGTGCGGAGTCCTGTTGGAATGTCCATCGACTTGAACCGAACATATTGCGTGCCCACGGTAGCAATGCTGCTTCCAATACCTTTTCACGTTATATTAGTTGGTATATTTTAATTTCTTTTGGGCCCATTAGCAGAAAAAGAAGCGGCGATTTGCCATTCTCGGTTACCGCTGCCCAAACCATAACCTGTGCTGCTGCCTGTCTTCGAGTTACCCGTAAAATGTCGGAATGTTCACTAGCATGCCCCTTTAGCCAGACATGATAATTTTGACGATTCACGTACTGCTGAATACAGAAGGTTTTCTCATCTGAGAAAACCATGTTCTGGAGTTCACCAGCATCGAACATACGAATCAACTCCTTTGATCTTTCGTATTGCTTTTGTTTTTGCAGACTTGTCAATTCCTTGTATATGGCTTTTTTGTAAGGTCTTACTTTAAGCTTTTTTTTGAGGATACGATGAATGCTTGATACGCTCACGTTCATTTCCTGTCCCATTTTTCTTGCACTTCGTTCGGGATTTCTTATCAAACGTTGGCGCACCTTGTTGATGTTCGCAGCTGTTGTTGCAGTATATCGACGACCACCACCATAACGTTTTTTAATGCTCCCTGTTTTTCTTAAAACGTTGAATAGTACGTTGTACAATTTTTTATGTTAAAATCCATACTTGGTCGCGATCGACGAATTTGAATATTTGTTTTGCCATCCAAGTGAAGAGCTACGTCTGCGACACATTTACTATCCATCATCATTTCTCGATAAGTATTTTGTTCAGACTAAAATGCTTGTAACAGTTTTAAAACAATATGTCATGCATTACGTAGCCTGAATTTATAGGTTGCAGTTTAAATATAAGGGGCCGCTTCAATTGACGCACCCAATACTGGTGTTGTTTTCCTCATTTTTGCGAAGTCTTTCCGAAACGCTATACAAAGATATAAATGATTCTGGCTAATAAACGCTTCAGAACATCAAGATAAAAGACGGCATTGACCGTCTCGCCAGGTGGAATGAAATGTTTCATCTTTTCGAACGCTTGCGCGGCAGATGTGCCAAGTTTGAGTTATATGATGATGTTTTTACGACGGCGAGATTATTTGTGTATTACAAGAAAAGTAATTACTATGACATTTTGCAATATTTTTTTAATCGTTTTCCTAAAAAAGTGCTATTCGCGGCAAAAAAAAGTGTGCCACTTTTGCTCAGTTCGCTACTCAGTAACTAAGAAACGTCAATGGTGTCTTCAATCAACTTGTTCTGTATTTCTGCAAACAATAATAATAATATTATTATTGTATACTTATACTTATATTATTTTTTATTTGATATTTATTAGGAAGTATCTTTAGCTCTAGTGCCATCTTCATCTATCCTGATCCCCTTTTCACCGATGCACAGTTTCAAGTAAGAATTTTTTTTAGTCCCCTCTCTATCTGCGGCATGCTCCAGATGGTCATTTTGGCTTTGTTGTCAAGCAATTATTCCCTTTTTAGTAGCGTTATGAGCGCCCTGCTTGGTGATTGATATGCGCTGTTCGTATGCCTCTTCGTTAAAAATGCAAACAACTGAGTATGCTGCAATTTAACCGGTAGTACGGCTCTAGACTGGTTTTCGAAATAAGTTTGTAGTAGTTCTCGTTATTGTTATATTGTTCTGTAGATCTGCCTAGACAACTGTTCAGCAACTCTTATTTGGAAAGATCTTCATAAAACGGCTTTGTAGTCATTAAAACATCTTAAGGAAAAAGGCTTGTGGATGATGTTCATAATGTACAGACTAAAATTAGTAATTTTTAGGACACTACTACTTCTTATCCGTAGAAGTTTCAAATTGGGCCGCGATATATTTCAAATACATAAAACATATTTAGTATAAGAAGAAAGAAGAAGAAGAACTTGCAAATGAAAGTACAATATTATGATTAAAATCCACAAAAAAAAATGTATAGCAATTGAAATGATGATATCACAAAAACCAGCGTTCTGTGTCAAGATGCCGATATTCAAATTAGTAAATGTAAAAAGTTTAAGTTACCATCGTTCAAAAAGATGCGTGTAGCACTTCGAATTAACTAAAACAAGTAAATTAAATTATTATATGAAACATATTAAATGTTTACCAAATATATTATATATTTAGCAAAAATAGAAAATTGTTTGTTTTTTTTATTATAATGAACTTACATAACCATACACTTAAATTATTTATACCTATAGCAACACTTGTTTTTTTTGCATATTTTATTATAATAAACGTTCATAACCACACACATATTTTTTTTATTATTATTATTTAACAATGGTCATGATTTCGATTATAGATTTTCAAAAGAACTAATTTCTGAACCAGTTAAAATTATCATTTTAAAAAATGTATAATGAAATCAATAAATTTAATTAATACCGTTTTATTGGGTCTCGGCTAGCATAATTAAAATATTTCATATACTTTCTCTGTAATAGTAATAGTCTTATTCTTAAAATTATAATAGTTTTAATTATTTAAATTGAAATATACAGCATAGCGAATAAATTCCAATTCAATAGCATCATCACTATATTTTATAAAATCTAGAATTTCTCACGTATTTCTCTATATATGTATGTGTATATATGTATATATATATGTTCTTTGTTCATGTACCTGCGCATTCAATCTTTGAATTTAAATCTGAGCTAAGGGTAGGTGTACCCAATACATAAATCTCTAGTGTATTATATACAGTTTTTAATGTACATTATAATAATTTCAAGGCTTTCAATTCTTTACCTGTATTTTTTATAAATAAACCGGACACATTGTAAATTTTTTTGTTATCACTTTTTGGTGTCTCGTTGCATTTGAGCAAAACATGTAATATATATATATATATATATATATATATTTGTCCATTAAAAACATACACTAAAGACATATACAACTCTCAGCATATATAGCAATATAACAAAAACGTTTCACCCACAAAAAAATAGACAAAAGAATCATTATATATATATATATATATATACATGTGTGTGTGTGTGTATGTGTTAACACGTTTTGTAAAGTGTACGGCAAACATAAAACCGCACGACTATAAATACGAATGGTGCATTTTGGTAAAACATCAGTTGCTCACGGTCTACGTTGCAGATATATTCACCGAAAATACATAATAAACACTCAATTTTAAACATGAAGTCTTTTATGCTGGTTGCTTTCTTTGTCGTCCTTGCTGGCGTCTGCGTAAGTATTATCAAAATAAATATTTAATATAATTTTATTTTTTCAATGCAAGATATTCCATTTATTAAAATATAACTATAATCATCCAAACAGGCTGAGCTTACTGATGAACAGAAGGCTAAGGTAGTTGAACATGTAAAGAAGTGCGCCACCATTCACAAGGTTCCTGCTGAGGATATCGCAAAGATCAGAGCCGGTGATGTGTCAAACAAGAACGAGAATGTTCAGTGCTTTGCAAAGTGTTTCCTCGAAGAAGCTGCCTTCATCACGCCCGAGGGTCTGTACGACGAGAATGTCACCAAGGCAAAGCTGACCAAGAGCGGAAAGAACGTCGATGTCGTAAGTTTGCCGATATTTAAATTTTGTGACCCATATATACAATGTTTTATTTCTGTAGATCACTGATGCCTTGAGCAAGTGCAAGCCAGCTGAGGAAAAGATCAGCTGCGAAGCTGCGTACAAGCTTTACGAATGCTATTTCATCAACCGTGCTCTTTAAATTATCGATTTTACTCATCTGTGTTATATAAAAAAATAATAAATATTTGTTAATATTGAAAGATTTGCATATTTATTTCAAAGAATAGATATTTTTGAGTGATTTTGAAAATAGCAGTTTCATTACTACTTTTTGGGAAGAAATATAGTATGCTCTGCTACATATAGCTAAGATTGGCATATGGAAACTCCAACAATAAGTCAGAGATGGAAGTTTGCTCCAGAATTATGCACAGCAAAAAATATTTGAACTACCGAATATATGAAGGCTAACTAATTTGTAAAATTTCATACGAATTAGAAAAACAAATTAAAGCCAGTAAATATTTCCCTTTTGATATGTTGTATCTGTGCTTTCAAAGACATCGAGATTTTTTCTGTTGTTGCTTACCAATATCGCGAAATTCAAGAGATAATTCATCAAAGAAATCGACTCTGGCTTTGGCGTCTTCGGCCTATCGTTACTGGCTTCATCGCCATTCTCATTGTCAACTCCAATAACTCCTCCGATTAAATAAAATATGATGTATAAATGTGTATGACGCAGTTTACATGTAAAATATTGGACCAAAGAATGAATTATTTAAACCTACCACTTTTGAGCCATCTTGCTCATTCTGAACCGCAATCAATTACATTTTTTTTAATCTAAAGAAGAAGATAAGTTTAATTAACACAATAATAAATTGTAGTGTTTAATTTAAACTTTGGCCAATTTCATTGAATTAGGCTTGTAGCTTGTAAACATTTTATTTGGTTCACGTGAATGAAGTAAATGTGGCCTACGCTCAGTGTTGTAATTCGTACGGCAGAAAACTGAAATTATTATATTTACCAGAAAAACATATCTAGAATAGACGGCCTTCCGGCAATGTAAAATATCTAGGTATTATTATTGAAAGAAAACTCAGCTCAGAGCGACAAACGCTTTCAGGCAATGTCGGAAAGCTTTTCGCCCTAATTGGTTCACTGGTTCTATACCGCAATCATTAGAACTCTCGTTTCCTATGCCTCAGTTGTATGGTGGCCAAGAGTACGATCAAACAGCTGGAGAAATTTCAACGTTTCGTTTGCATTGGTATTACTGTGGCCATGCGAACCTCCTGCCTTGAGATCCTTCTTAGTCTGCTCCACTCCATTTTGCGTGCGGGCACGGCCGTTTCTGGAGGTACTCTTTGATATAAATATCGGAGTTGATCGACCCACAAGTGATGAACGATTGGCTGACATCACCCGAACTAAAAATCGCCTGCCATACCAGAAACTTCTTGAGAAACTTAGCGGTTTTTTCGACTTGACTCTTTCATCAACACTGCCTATCTCAGTTGCGTAGTAACATTTTAATTTTGGTATCCATTTTTTTAAAATGTGTATCGAAAAGTGCCATTTCTTCGGTAAAGTTCTGTAAAAATTCGGCAAACTTCGTATAATCAAAAAATAATAATAAAATAAAAAAAACACTTACAAAAATAAATAAACACAAGATCAAACATTCGCATTTTCAATTATCGTCCTCTTTACTAGTATAGTATAAAATGTATACATTTTTTCATTGTTATTCTATTTTGTATAAATTGGACTTTATTTTAATTTAATAGGGTGAAAGAACGCAAATTAAATGGTTTAGAAACCGATCTTCTTTATTTTAGATTTCTCTTCCTCAGATCTATTGTTTTATTGTTTTGGTGTTCATTAAACAAACAAAGAAAAATTGCACAGATAAAAAAGCAATGAAACTAGTCTTGTTGAACCTATTATTCCTGTTTAATCTGATTTATTGACTGTTCCTGTTTCGTCCGTAATTTCTTTTGGAACATAATATTTACTCATGGATTTTAATGATGTCTGTATTATTTTCAGGATCTACCAAAATTGGATTTTTTTGGTTGATCTGTAGCCATGTATTATAAACTAATTTAAAATATGAAAAAATATATATATTAGCAAATAAAAAAAAAAATCTGCGGCGTTACCTCGTAAATTATGTACAGAAATAGTGTTCAAAACTTCAAAATGATCGGTACAGTAGTTGGTGCACCGACTTTGAAAACGTGGGACAAAACGCCTTAAAGTGTTGAACACTAAAAAAATTGGAATAAAACGTTCATAAGCGAGTTTGATCGGCTTACCGATCGTGGTCAATGTTGCTCCGATCGACACAATATTCTTGAAATATTATGCATTCAGTTAAAAACATATTTTTATAGATGAGAGCTAATATTAATTATTCTTTCAATTTTTATATTGAGAAGTGTACTATATATAGTATAACTAAATAACCGACGTAAAATTTATTTGA
The DNA here is from genome assembly GCA_027564075.1 of Bolitophila hybrida. Classification (NCBI taxonomy): domain Eukaryota; kingdom Metazoa; phylum Arthropoda; class Insecta; order Diptera; family Mycetophilidae; genus Bolitophila; species Bolitophila hybrida. The sequence continues at coordinate 12,255 of JANSTU010021884.1, forward strand.
TAAATTGTGTTGTGTTTTAAAAAGCAATAATATTATAATTTGTGCTGTTCGCACATCTGAGTTGGACCACCCAATATAGTATAATTAAAATAAAACAAACTATTTTCGAGTGTGGTTAAAATGTACATATTCGATAAAAATAAATTAAAAAAAAACATGTTTAAATTCACACATACTATAATCAGGTAATCACCGTTGACCCAGATATAATGCTTATAATAGAAAAGTGCAACAAAATAAAGAGCTTAAACAGTAAATTATTTTGTCGTGTCAATAGTCACATGTTAAACTTCGAGTTATTTTCATTATGATGTCATATATATTGCTATTGACGGGTTTAGTAGCTCTTGCGTGCGTAAGTATAATAAATATATAGTTTCCATGTTCTTATTAATTTGATGGTTTAAATATAAATTTACGGTTCTCTTGAATTAAATGTGTAGTCAGATTGGGCGAGCATATCAAAGTTTGTGGTGCCAAGTTTCATGTGTCTCAAGAGGAGGCCCAACAGTTTATGGCCGGTGACTTTTCCAACCAGAACAAGAGCTTTCAGTGTTTCACCAAATGTGTGCTTAAACAATCCGATGTTTTGACGCCTAAGGGTGTATATGACGAAAAAACGACCTTGTATAAGCTGACTCTTCGCGGAGTTGATGTTGATCGGGTAATATTTTCCATTGGTATACCTTTTTGATTTTCTAATAGTTTTCTTTTGATAAGATTACCGCTGTTGTGGCCAAATGTAAGCCAGATAAAGAGCATCTTAGCTGCAAGGACTCTTATGAATTGTTCAAGTGCTTTATTGTCAACAATGGCCTATGAATATTAAACAATATTTAAATACGTAAAATTTAGATGAATTAAATATATAATATATATGAAAATAGAATTTAGTGATACTTTGTGCACACGGAATAGTGCTAATAACAGTTAAAACCCATATTGATTTACGAAATCCTTTTATCTCTTCTCCTTTCGGTTTAAGCGTACTAAATTTTCAAAATTTTTTTTTTCGGATTGTTATTTATACATCAGAGTGGAAAAAAAGATGCTGTGTGCGCTCACATAAGCCGGTAGCCATATCTTATGATACACATTTACTTCAAACGTAAGTTGTTATAGAAAATTGTA
>JANSTU010021895.1:0-13384 GCA_027564075.1 Bolitophila hybrida
GAACGCACGCACGTTACGATTTAACGCCAATTTAACCCCGGCCACAGTCCGGCTATAAATGCTTACACATCAAAAAAATACGTTTCTCCTAAAAATAAATTGCTTTTATTCCCGAGAATATTGTTGTTGAAAGTTAATGGCTATAAAACATAAACAAACAACAAATGTGTACATTATAAACATAACTTGTTTTAATAAGAATTCAAATTCACCGCCATCCAGTGTTTCCAAAACTCTTAACCACACAGGTCTACCAACCCCTTATCATAGAATGTGTAAAATCTGCCTTGTCGACCGAAGACCGCGAACATCGATCAAACAATCAAATTGTAAATTGTAATGGCGACCATCGGACACATCTGATTTGTGATGTATGATTTGTGTTGTGTAAAATAAAATCCTAATACTACAATTTATAGAAACAGTGGTTATTCTAAATCTTAATATTCGCCATATCCGACAATTCATAAGGTATGATAAAAAATGCAAAAATCACATTGCAACAATGAGTTTAATCGATGTACTTTATTTTTTTTATAGACAGACTAATACAATGGTCGACACCGCACGTCAACTGCTCGACGAGCTGATGGGGCGCAACCGTAATCTTGACCCGACAAGTGCGAAATGCAAAAAGATCACCTGGGACGATCCGGAGGTACGTTGAAATACAATTTTTCTAGTCAATTTATATTGATTCTATTTTTTATCTTCTTTTTTTTTTTGCAGTTTTGTCTGTACTTTTTGGTAAAGTTCTGTCCGCACGATTTGTTTGTTAATACACGTGCCGATTTGGGACAATGTCCAAAGGTACATGACGAGGAGGCGAAACGGCTATACGAGGAGGCTCGGTCGAGCGTGCGCAAGAGAAACTACGAGGATGAATTTCTACGATTCAGCAATCACATGCTGAACGAAGTTGATCGAAAAATCACAAAGGGTAAACAGCGTTTGCTTTTGATGAACAAGGGCGAAGGTGCACCGGTGTATGTGTCCAAGTTTCAGGAACAATTGAATAATCTGAATGCACGTGTTAAGAAATTGATCGGTGAAGCCGAAGAGGCGGGCAATCGTGGAGACGTTGATCAAGCACAGGGTTTAATGACACTGTGTGATCAATTGAAAGAGGAAAAGGATGCATTGATTAAACAGCACGAGGTTTCTGGGGGAGCACCACCTACCGAAACAGCAAAACCATTCGCACCAAGTACTCAACAGTCGAACTGGACAGATTTTTCGTCTACCGAGAAACAAATGGAAGTTTGTGAGGTTTGCGGTGCATTTTTGATTGTTGGCGATGCTCAGCAACGTCTCGAGGATCATTTGACTGGTAAACAGCATATGGGCTATGCAAGGCTGCGCAAAGCTGTAGATGAGATGTACGAAAAGCGAAAGGTAGAACGCGACGAAGATGAGAAAGGCGGTGATGATCGAAGAGGAAGGTCCGGCAGTGGTATTAGAGATCGACGCGATGACAGACATCGAAGACGGTAAGTTTGCTGTTTATTTTATTATGAAAACTTGTGATTTATATAAGTTTTTTTTTTCTAATTTAGCGATGATTTTGATGATCGTCGCCGCAGAGATGACCGTAATAGTGACAGAAGGGATCGTTATGAGATGAGTAGCAGTGATCGCGATCGAAGAGACAGGGGAGGCAGCGACCGAGACCGTGATCGTTACCGGCATCGCAGTAAGAGCTAAATAACCAAGCATAACCTCAAAACCAATGTATTAATATCGCGTGTTATTGTTTAGGAGATGAACGTGATCGTGGCGAACGCAGTGATCGCGGTGATCGAGGAGATCGAGGCGGCAGTGACCGTCGTCGAAGTCGCAGCAGACACTAAAAGGCGCCTCCGCGCATTCATACGCCACTTACAAAATAAATATCGAGGTATCCTCAAACCATAACCAATAGAAACCAAACAAAAACACAGGTAAGTGGTTGTTTGACTAATTCATCGTTTTGTTTTTAGTAAAAAAAATATTATTGACTGGCATTTGCACAGGTTAGTTATATATACATATATAAAAAAAAAAACGAGATTCGAATGGCTCCGGGTATTTGTACTGAACGTTTTTGATGTATTTGGTTTTTTTTTGTATGTTGGTGATGATAATGAGAATAAAATTAGTAGTTTTTATTGGTAGAGCTGCATGTGGCATGTCTAAGTGACGAATTAAATCTAAAAATATATACTTCAGTACAAATACCTTGGGCTACTTGCTTCTAAGTACTTGGTTAGTTTGGTAAAGCAACCACAGTTCCAGAGTCAAAATTCGTGCCACAACATCACCAAAAAAAAAAACTTACGTGTGCCTAACAAAACAAAATGTAGACGTGCACAGGCACACACACACTGAGAGAGTAGCTCCGTCCGTAAAAGAGGTATTCCTAATATTTAGTTGATTTTAATTTTGGTTTTTGTTGCTATACATTATTCTAAAAAATAATGAAAATTCAAAGTCTCAATCTTTTAAACAAACAACATGTTTATAATTATAATAATAATGACGTCGTCACGGCACTACTCTCCTACCCAACATATGGAACATCGTTCGTCGTCGTGCGCGTGAGGAGATTTTGATTCGAGCTCAATCACAGTCGAACACAAAATCATATACAAACCCACCCCAAATAAAAACAGATCCTGGCACACGTTCAGTTATAAATCGGGTTTTTCGAGGTATATATTTTTTGTAATTACATTCAATCAACAAACAATTCAAAAATTAGCGAATTCAAATTCTGAGTAGAATGCAAATGAGTCCAACGCCAACAGAGGTATTTATCGATCAAATATAAAAACAAATACAATATATATTTTACAGTCTAATTGAGTGTATAATAAATATACCGTTACAAACTTAATCCGTATCAAAATGATGTCTATATTCTGTGACTATCTAGTTTGAAAATAATTGTTTTGTATAAATAAGACACCTGCTTTCCGTCGTAGGGTCGATGAGCCGCGATAATAAATATATTTACATACACACATACATTACTATTGATTTAACTTACCCCTCTCCCCATACACACATATTGCAAAGTTACCCTAACACATCACAGAAATACATTGTCTACAATAATTTTGGGAATTTTCCAGAAACATACACAGGTGGCGTGTCTGCACACTGCTCGTCTCGTCCTCCACGTCTGGTTGCTTTCCCCCCATCAACAAATACCACATCCATATGGGCGGACGCAACAATTCTCCAATACAACGTAGAGCAACGTCACATCACCACATACACTTCCAGAGGAGGATTCAGATTCACAAAACAAGGTGCGCCTTATTATTATTTTTTAATCCTACACTTTAAGTCAGGTCGATTTAACTCTACATTTTGTTTGTTTTTTTTTTTTGTTATTGAGTTTTTTTTTTTTAAATTTACCATTTTAGAATTCTACATTTAAATACTATGTGTCTTGTCAGTGGCAAGCTTTTTATGCATAATGTAAAATATGAAAATTACAAAAAACAACACTTTACATTATTAACCCATTAAAATAAAAAAAATGTATGGTGTTTGTTGCACACACACACACATATGTTTCGTCAACGCTTGGAAGCGATACACAAATCTAATATCGGAAGATAACCAACGAAATTATTTAGATATATAAATATAAATTACATAAAAACAAACATTTTACACACATCTATTAATATTTTTACTCTGAAAAATAGTGGTGACTTTTTTTTAATATTTCTGTGTGTACAATTTTTTTGTTGTTAAGAATTGTTTAGTTATGGGCACTTTTAAATAAAAAATGATAAATAATAATAAAAAAGTTTTCAATAAAAGAATGTGGGTAGTGTTTCATCTATAAGTATTTTTTTCAGAGAAGAGCCAAGTATAAATAAAAAGGTCGGAAGCCCTAAATTGCATCGCAAGTCATTTTGATTTAAATTTTTCCCGTTAAGCATTTCGGAGATTTATTGATTTTTAAGTTAATCCGAAATATGGCAGGAAAAAACAAGAATTCGAATGCCTGTATTGCCATTTTCGGTGCTCTAAAAAAACTGAATTAAAATTAAGATTTATTTTTTTTGAAAAAGATTAGTGGTGGAGCAGCTATATAAAATTAACATATTTACGAAATTGCACCGTATCGTAAAAAGAAGTGTATGACCTGACTAAAGAAAACATCTACATATAACAAAAGGAAGGAAATTCACCCCTTCTGAGGCAGGAATAGTATAGTAGACAAGCAAAGCTTCAATTAATAAAATGGATACCAACAGTACGTGATCCGACGTAATTCAATTCATTTGAGTCGACGAAAATCCGATACCTCGTAAAGCACTGCTACAAGAGCAAAACGGAGCCCATAAGTAATAAGACGGATTAATATACCAGGCAGATCAAAAAATACGTGACCTAATAAAGAGATGGCGTTAGTGCGCACTACTGTGAACAATTCTTAACAAGCCAGTCAAAATTTTAGTCATTTATGTTTATGTATTCCAAAGTTATAGCAGTGACAGGCAATCAACCCTTTTAAAATGAACAAATCTGAGTTTCGAGTTTTGATTAAATTATCTACGTAAGAAAACGCAAGCCGAGACCAAAGCCAAGTTGGATAAGCATTTTCCGGAATCTGGACAGTTGATTGGAATGATTAAAAAGTGTTATAAGGAGATTCGTATGGGCCGTACAAGCACAGATGATGCCGAACGATTTGAACGCCCAAAAGACTCAGACTTCACCAGAAAACGTCGCAAAAATCCACGATATGGTGTTGAAAGATCCCAAAGTGAAATTGAGGGGGCTATCTGAGGCCGTGGGCAAAACAGTGTGTTTTACTAGGCGGAAGCCTAACGCAACAATGGGCCGGAAAGGTTATGGCCTCCGTATTTTGGGATGCACGTGGTAAAATATTCATCGACTTTCTTGGAAAAGGTAAAACCATAACCGGCGCGTACTATTCATCATTATTGGATCGTTTGAAAGTTGAAATCGCTGAAAACCGGCCACATTTCAAGAAAAATCCACTGTACCATCACGACATGAGCTTGCGCATTGTTACTCAAACGAAATTGCATGAAATCAGCGGGGAACTGGTCATTCAGCCTCCGTATTCGCCAGACTTGGACCCCAGCGACTCTTATTTGTATCAAAACCTTAAGAGATGGCTCACGAAAAAGAGGTTTTATTCAAATGATGACGTGAAACTGAGGCCTATTTTGAAGAACCTAATTTGGTTTCCCCTAATAAATATGCTTGCCGTAAACCAGTTTTAAGGAACAGGGAATAGTAAACAGCTGAAAAGATGGAGAGAGCACAGTCTGGAGAAAAACTTAAATTTAGAAAGCTTCAAGACAAGGACAAGGAGAATAAATTTATTTGTACCTCTAATGTATATATTAAGTGCTAATAAGTAGTTTTTGTTCGTACTCGTACTATTTATCAATAATCCGAAGAGGAGTAAAATTATCCTTACCCATATAAATCTGGAGTGGATCAATCGACCGTCTCGAGAATCATCAAAAATCGTATAAAACTACTCTTAATCTCAACAGAAAAAAAGGTTCCGGTAGAAAAAGCGAAGAAAGTTCTGACTCTTGTAGAGAAACATCCAGGGTTTTGTAACCGCAATATTGAAGTAAAAGTGGGATACGATAAGACTTCAGTGCCCAGAATAAAATCCAGAACAGGCCTGAAGTGCTATAAAGTCCTAAAAATTCTGGACAGAGACGCAAAGATGTGCCTAGAAGCTAGAAGACGCGCCCGTAAATTGTTTTTTTTCAAGACATTCAAATGTTGCTTAATGGTCGATGAAACGTATGTGCTTGCGGATTTTGCACAAATTCCCGGGCAGGAGTTTTACTACGCAATTGAGAGAGGAGGTGTTGAGGAAAGATTCAAGACAAAAAAAAACGCTAAGTTTACTCCCAAGAATTTTCTGGTTTGGCAGGCGATTTGTAGTTGTGGTGATGTTAGCCAATCGTTCATCAATTGCGGGTCAGTCAACTCCGATATTTATATCAAGGAGTGCCTCCAGAAACGGATTTTACCATTTATTCGGAAGCATATATAGGGTGTCCACTTTTTTCTGGACTGATTTAGCCTCTTGACATTACAGCAAATCGACGATTGGTTGGTACAATGATAATAACCCACCGAATTGTCCAGAGCTTCGACGAATACCAAAGCGAAGGAAAGGACATAAGTGATTTCAAAAAACGATGGATCGCTGCCATTACGAAGGTCACGTAGAATACAAGAAAGGGGATGATGGAGGGTATTCCCAAAAAGCTGGATAACTTTTTCAAAATCTAATAATTGTTGGTTTTTTTGAATGAAAAATAAAATAAAATAAATCTACTTCCTTATGAGTTATTGAATTTTACAGTTATGCGTTTTTTTTTGCCACACTCCATATAAAATACAGAGAGAGAGAGAGAGAGTAAGATTGACAATATATCCTATGACCCGAATCGGAACCTCCCCTTGCTACCCCAAAACCATTCGACCCGCTACCTTCACCATCTGAGCTATTCGACCGTACTTACAAATTACGGATTTTTATTCATTTTTAAAATTGTAATAAAAATGATTACAAGCATCCGATTTATGTCAAATATTCGAAGTTGTGTTCGATTACTTGTTGCCAACGAGATTCCAATTTCATTATACCTTGCTCGGTCCAGTTAATGATAATGATTCCCAGCCAATCCCTCCAAACACCTTCCTGCGAGCCTATTCTGAGTGAGTCACTTCGAACATCAACAACCAACACCAGCTGGCCACTTTTACTAAAAGCTCTATTCGCATTGAAAAAGTGAGTCAATTTTACTCAATGCGCTACTCAGTCATTGAAATGTCAGTTGCAGATTTTGGCAGTAGCAGGTGGCCCACTTTCTGTCCAGCGGATACCGTATCCGACTTTTGAAAAAGTGACTCACTCAGAATAGGTCGTTAAATGGTCGTTAATCCGTGCTTGGCTACAGTTTGAGACGCTTCGCCGGCCTTCAATCAAGACCCATTTGACCCATTTTTCATCTCCAGTCATCATCCGCTTTAGAAAAGGGGTCGATTTTGTTGCAATTCAGCAGACGCTTTGGCCTCTTTTTCGCTTTTATCTCTTTGTTGATGTCCATCTTTGGCAAGCGAGATGTACCTATGACCACCTCGAAGGAGCTGTTGGACCGATTTAACCGCAATTCAAAGGACTTTGACATAAACATGGGTCAAAAAAGTGGACTTCAACAAGCGAAGAAGGCAGGAAAGGTGATGGTGACCATTCTTTGGAATATTGCTCATCGACTAATTACAAAACGGCGTTGGCTGGCTTATGGGAGGTCGCCGGTTCGATCCCGGCACTGCAGACCGAAGTATTTTAAATCTTTAAATCTGTAGGTTTCTCTTGCTATTAATAGCTTATTTCTGAAATATGTTATTGATTCGGAATAACGGAACATTAATGCCATAAATTAACATATACACACGCACCCTGTAGAGAACATGATTGTATAATAGCGTTGATGATTCACGATTCCGAATATAAAATAGCAAACTTATTTATATTTAATAAATTCTTTTAATAACTTAACTGACATATTCATACCACCGAACGATCCAAAATCTCCTTAATCATTGGCAGAATTTGTTTACGCGACGCTTTAATATTATGCTGACGAAATAGTAATACATTCTTTTCACTGGTGCTCACACCCGTAGTAATCTTGTCCAATTGTAAGTTCGGCTCCTTTGATTCTAGTAATTTTTCTAGAATAATATCGTACAATTTTCTATCATCTGAGAATTTCACAAAAGCAAGTTCTCGTATAACAGTGTCATGTAAAACATGCATTCCCATTAATACGACCACATTGCACCGATGCTGAGCAGCGAACGTAGACGTGTCAGTTATGGCATTCTTTTTACTAAAGAAATCCTGAAAAAATACAGTTAATTAGAACGATTAAGTGGAGAAATAACAACAAATTACCTCTAGCAAAATTGGCATGCCAGCAATTGCAACGACTGATTTTCCATCTACGCTGGCAATGACTTTTAAGTCTTTAGAGAGAACTTGTAGTGGACTCAAAGTGGTAACATCACTACGTGCTTTAACCAGTCCACTGAACAATTCATTGCGACTCTCTTCGTTTATATGCAGTATTGATTCAATTTCTGTAGCAATTGAGATATCCAACGGGCGTGCCCGATCAGCGTCTTTCGAAAAATTAACCGTATCCAGGACAATGGATGCGTACAGCAAGCGTAACACTTCGAGAAGACCGGCATTTGATTTTGCCTCTGTGGTCAGCATCATTTGGGCAACCAGTGTAGCACATGAGCCCACTTCGTTTAGGGTAAGCTCACAGTCTGCGGGCAACGCTGAATTGCTATCAAACGGACGATGGTCAACGACACGAACAACCTGTTTGCGAAAACGTGAAAAGTGATGGTCGACCAGCACAAATTTGGCCGTGTCCAGTTGAGCCGCTGATAGTTCATCGCTGGAATAATATTTATATGTTTATATCATATTCTTGTTTTTAGATAACATAAATCGACGAACCAACAAACCAAATTGTCCAGATCAAGATTGTGTTTACGAAAAAAGAAGGTAACCTCCGTTTTTAGGGGCAGTTCATTACGTGCGATATTTAGCACGGGTACAACGCTCGCAGCAGTACTACCGAGCGTTGAAATCTCTGACGGATTGGTGGCATAGTGATAGGCTAAAGAAATGGCACAAACGGCGGAGTCTAGGTCACAGCTTTCGTTGCCCACCACCAAGCAGAGTGGATGCTAAATTCGTTTTTTTAATAATAATTGAAACGAATGAAAATATATAATTAATTACCTTTAGGCTCAACAGCAACTTGGACTCTCTCAGAAAAGTATTCATTCCGATGAAGTTCAATTAATCTAATCAGGATTAAGTTGAATCACTGATATATTTATTATATTTTAGCAAATCTGTGGTTAAATAAAATCTAGTACATTTCAAAATACAAATTTGCGAATCAGAGAAAATTAAAAGCGATCTTAAGAATACATCTAAGGAAACACATCAAAACAGGTTACGTGAGTACTTACTACGGACTGTTGGTATTGTCTTCTTTTAAATTCACTTGATTTCTTATCTTATTATAGCAGAAGTGATATTTCAATCAATTCAATTCGATTGTGATATGAGATACCGCAAAAACCTCAACATGAAATTTTAATAACAAAGATTTGAGTTCAATGGTTTCTAAAAATCTAGTACGTTTGGTTGAATGTGGAACGTCTGGATTTCGGGGTTATGTACATATTTTTTGCACGCCACTGGAACCCAATAAAAACACACTGAAACGTCAAAAAAAAAATACGTAGTACTTGTGATGTTCACTATCACACATCGCAAATCGAAAAACGCACAAGAGAAAAACAGTTTCACACTCTTGGAATAGTATAAAGAAAATCGCTCATCGCCTCTAAATTATCGTACGTATCAGGTAGCGCAATTCACCAAGTGCCCCCGGGGATTGTTACGGTCGAACGGATCAAGAGACTGCGCTCGCAGTGAAGCGCGCAGTCCGTTTTTCCTTTAGTTTTGTATTTACATTGAACAATGTCGTTTCGCTTGCTGACCCATCGACTTTTGAAACATGGTCGATGCATTATTGAGACATACTGCAGAAGAGAGATTCACATCAATATTTTGGAACGCAACGGCAAGAACCGTGGAGTGCCGGCCAGTCTGAGAAAGGTACGATACCAATGTGGGTTTTAATTTTTTTTCGGTAATACGCATATTTTTTTTTGTATAGACTGGGCAAATTGCCAATCAACCTGCTATACGAAATGCTGGACTCTTCCGGTTCGGACATCAGGCCAGACGTTTGTTTGTCGATAACATTTTGAATAGGGTGACCACAACCTATTCGGCAGATCTACGCAATGAAGCAACAAAAAGGTACGTCGCAAACAGATTACGTCAGACGTGAGTGCATAATAATAGTAAAATATTGAATATGAAGATTTCTATATGGCGATTCGACACCGTTTTTTGCATTGGTTGGTGTGAGTCTGGCCTCTGGAACCGGTATCCTGACCAAAGATGATGAGCTTGAAGGCGTTTGCTCGGAAATACGAGTAAGTTACTTGGTCCGTTTTTCCTCAATATCAATAATAATGCGTATTTTGATTCACAGGAAGCAGTTCTGCGTATGCAAAGCAACTGGGGCAAAGAGGAGATCTCCAAGACAATGGATGATTCTTTTGGTCTGGACAATCTTGATATCGGACCACCGATTGCTAAAGGATGTGCGGCCGTAGTATACGCTGCTTCTTTTAAAGATGACGACACTAAAACAACACAATCGCCATCTGTTCCGACAAGTCCAATTTCAATAACCAGTCCATTACGTCAATCGACACCAATCCGTCACGAAATGATGTCACCCATTCAGAATACTAGTCGATTCTTGCACAATTTCGGCGGAAGTGTAGATAACTTACATTTTAATACAAGCAGCGATACATACGAACAAAATCGAAGCAGAAACAATAGTCTATTGGCTACGGAGATTCCAAATCTTCGTGCTAGATACGATTCACTGTCTGAGTTAGTAGAGGAAGAGTTCTCAGTTCGTCAAGCTGGAAAAACCGTAAGATTCGATTCGAATTTGAATGTTTCGTTTATTCCGCAACGAGACAGTAGTAGTTCGAGTGAGGGAAGTTCGTCAGTTATGTCCACGACTGAGGTATGTACTCCCACACAGAGTCGCATTAGATACTAAGTAATTTGCATTTTCCTTGCTAGTCACCTGATAGCAGCATGGATATTCTTCGATATCCGCTGGCCTTAAAAATGATGTTTAACTATGACATCCAAAGCAGTGCCATGTCTATTTTGAGGGCAATGTACAAGGAAACGATTCCGGCACGCTCACATTTTAACAACGAGGATGCCGATGGATGGGAAAAGATGTGAGGCATTGCAAATCATAGGAATCATATAATAATAATTAATTCCATTTCAGGCTCATGGAACAAACAATTAGTCTACCAGCCCACCCAAACGTAGTGCTTATGTTCGGTGTATTTTGTGCTCAAGTCCCAGATCTTCTGCACTCGTCCACACTATATCCGATGGCATTACCACCACGTATCAATCCCCAGGGCTACGGGCGTAACATGAGCCTCTTCCTACTTATGAAACGTTACAATCACAGTCTCTGCGATTACCTTACCAGCGATTCACTGACAATGCGAACACGTCTACTGTTATTCGCTCAGCTTCTGGAAGCCGTGGCACATATGTACCGTTATGGAGTAGCTCACCGTGATCTGAAATCGGATAACATACTTATCGATCTGAACGATGATGTACATCCAGTTCTGGTAGTTTCTGACTTTGGTTGTTGCCTTGCGGACAAAGCTAATGGATTCAGTGTACCCTATCCATCGTACGACATGGACAAGGGTGGAAATACTGCATTGATGGCACCAGAGATCATCACCAAAACACCGGGTACATTCTCAATGTTAAACTACAGTAAATCAGATCTGTGGGCATGCGGTGCCATTGGCTATGAGATTTTCGGTCAACGCAATCCGTTCTATGAGATTCCTGTTGCATCAAGTGTAGATGAGGAAGCCATCCGACCAGCAGCAGTGTTGCGTAATACCACGTATCAGAATAGCGATCTGCCCAGCCTTAGCGGTGATGTGCCACCACTGGTACAACAGCTAGTCAAGAATATGCTGAATCGTAATCCCGGCAAACGCCTTAGTCCAGATATCGCAGCCAATGTAATGCAGCTTTTCTTGTGGGCACCATCTACGTGGCTGTTGTCTGGTGGAAGTCCGAACAGCACCGAAATACTCCAGTGGCTATTGTCACTCACTACAAAGGTTTTGTGTGACGGTCGTATGGACGCAAACTCTATGGATGCTTTTGGCTTTCGTATGGGTAGACGCACCTACACCGAATACCTACTGATATCTAGCTTTTTAGTCAGGGCTCGACTGCAGCGTATTCGTGATGCCTTGGACTGGATTCAGGGTGCGGTCGCATATGCTTAACTTACAGAAATAACAAAAAAAAATAAAAAAAAATGCAATACAAAATGCACTTATATTTATATGCAACGAGTGATACCTAAATGAATTGTATATGTATATTATATATTATTATATTTGGAGAACAAAATGATATTTATGTTGAAACAGGCAATGTTTTTTTTTGTGTATATAATTTAGAGTGAAGAGGAATAAGAGTAAAACGCAGGGATATGCAACCTTTTCAGTCTAGGTTTCTTGTCTATCAGCACTCTTTGCCTTAGACTTTAATAAAACCCTGTAATATTGGCCTGGCCGGCCCGAGGTAAACTCTAAAAATTACCAAAACTTTAAAAAAACGAAAATTACTGGCTTTACTAAAAATAAAAAAAAAATACAAAAATAATATACAAAAATACATACAATGAGAATTCGTGAAAATGGACACTGAACAAAGACCCTGGTCATACGAGGTTCAAAGAAAATACTGAAAGAAAGCAATATAATGGCAGCTGATCCTAAAATTCATAAAAAGTTCAGAGCGAATAAATACCACAGGAAAACAGACTCTAATCATAAACCAGATTTTTTTAAGAAATAGCAAATGCCGCAACCTGAAAATTATAAAAAAAGTACGAACATTCTTTTGGACACTCCTGATTATGATGATTCTCCAAATATTATTTATATGTACATTATTATTTACAAAAATAATAATAAATAAAATATTTTTACAAATATGAGATTAACTTGTTTATACATATTCCTGTAATACAATTGCGTCATGAAGAACTCAATGAATAATAACAAAATTATATTATTCATACTATCGAGAATTGCAAAAAGTGGGAATTTTCGCGCAGACATTTGTTCACTTAAAAATGTACACCTTTTAAACTAGTAAAAGGCCGATCGGTGTGTTTAATTTTTGTCAAGTAAATTTCTCTCAAGTATAGGAGTGTATTTTTGTCACCACCGTATGGAAAATATTTCAATGTAAAAAATATGAATTTATAAATTATCAATTATGTCGTGACAAGAATGCACTGCAAATGCGTGATTTTTTGTCTCTAAATGCCTTTACAACAATAATAACATGAAATACTCGAATTGTGTTTAGTTTTAAACCCTGAATTGATGACAAAAATGCACTCCTCGGCAGTACCAACTAATTTTGTGACGAAAATGCACTTGAGAAGAATTCAGTCCTCGTTAGTGAATTCTTGTCGCAGAGACAATAATTTACTTGACAAACATTCATAACGCTGATCATTAAAAATGATCACGGGTTAGTGGGTTAACGCGTTGGCCTGGCTTATGGGAGGTCGCCGGTTCAAACCCGGCCGGCAGACCGAAGTGTTTTTCG
>JANSTU010021906.1:0-13383 GCA_027564075.1 Bolitophila hybrida
CAAGCACCCGTCTCAATGCAAGTTCGACGGAGAAAGTGGCAGTGGATCGGTCACACCTTGCGGCGCGGTTCGAACAATCGAAAAGCCCAATCGAACTGGACGGCGATAAAGGCTTTGGCCGTCAACCACGTCCAGTTCCGCAACTTTGTTGCTATGTCCCGAATAGGGGTCGAAGGAATTTATATATAAATAGAGAACATCCCAAAAGCGATTCAGTGTAGTTAGAGATGTGGCCATAATTTTTAATTTTATACAAAAATCTTTCACATGCGTTAAAACACATCTCCTGTTTATGTTCACAAATGGCACTACAATTTAAGAATACTACATCACCATAAAGAAAGTGGGGAATAGCAAGAGATATTACAAGCTTAAGACGATTGTGGAGAAGCATATACGTACTTATAGAGCAGAGCTTCCGTATGACTCCATATACGCGGCTGTATATTTGTGATACTTGATCCCATCCCAGGTTCGTATGGAATTAATCATTACTCCAAGGTTTTTAACTATGCTAGAGTATTGTATATTAGTATCACCAATAGTAAAGCAGGTGGTATCAACATGCTTATAGAATATTATTATGGCTTGGGACTTCAGTTCATTTAAAGTTAGCTTATTGGTGGTGGACCAGTTCGACACCGAACTTTTCTAATTCTACTTTAATGTTAAACTGAAAGTTTGCGTTAACAAAAAAAAATGTTATTAAAAATGAATTAATTTGATGGAGCTTTGCAAAAAATAGCACACACTAAAAACACGTCCGTTAGTACAACATCAACAAACTCCACGGAACTATTATTTCTCTAGTTTATCTTTATGAATACTCATTTTTTATGGGATTCTCGATTTCTTCTCTCTACTTCTAGATGAAATGCATGCACACACTTTTGACAAGGAGTTTTCGACGGATTGTGCAATATTCTGCATTCAGACAGATAAAGTCCATTTTAAGTACAAAAAAAGTTGAAACTGTTTGACGGGACTTGTTATGCGTATAACAAGCATGATTTATGCCCTGCTTATAGTTTCTACGGCGTGACGTCGTGACGCTACTATTTATAGAAAAGGTTGATAATTACAGAACGTTGAACGCTTGAATGGTTGAAAAACGGTATTATAAGAAGTCCATGAAAACGCACGAGTTTAGGCAAAAGAAGCTTAAGGTTTCATCGCTCCTTATCTGCCTCAAAAACTTTTCTTCTGACTTCTCTCATCGCGTTTCACCCTTCTCACTGAGCTCAAAAAAACTCCCCCTTAGTGCTAAATAAAACATTTGTTTCAAATGCTTCAGATATTCCGACCCGCCATAATTAAATGTTATTACTCAGCCTTTATAATAAAAATCGGTTTCGATATTATCTTATATTTGAGATGTACTAAAACTTTATGCTATAGCGAATAGGAAAAAAATATTAATCAGATAATAAGATAATAAGAAATGGAATAATAACAAGTTTAACAGCTATGGACAAATTATTCTACAATCTTCAAATCTAACAATTCGCCACCCTCCAGATCCAGATCCTCGGGTGTGGCTCCCAGATCCAACGATTCGCCATCTAACCTATGAACATAAATTGAAACATATTATTTTGTTTATATTTCAATAGAAAACTAATATTACTTTAGCTTTATTTTATCAGCCGAGCATTTCAGCTCCTCAGCACATTTCACAACTAGAACTCGCATTACTTCGTTTCGTTCAATGTTCAAAACGAGCGGCTTTTTCCAGACGGCCGCCTGAATCTTTAGATCAATTGCTGTTTTGCTTTTTGTTGACGAAGTCTTAAATGTATTATCTTTAATGATCCGGCCACCTGCATGTACACAAATAAATTAGAAAATATACCTAGATGTAATTCTGTTTATACTAACAAATGAACTTTCCAATTGTGTAATTTATCGAAGCGGGCGTATCGTTAGGATTAATAAGCTTGTTGTCAAGATTTATTACAACACTTGCAGGATCAGCACCTTCATTCTGGGCCAGTATCTGAATCAGATCGACGAATTTTTGATGCTGCAATAAATATAGTTTAGAAATAAAGTTTCAACACATACATTTTCTAAGATATCTCACCTTTCTGTGTGGATATTTTTTGATGCAAAAGCCCCAGTTAATCTTAACGGATATCTCATAGTTTTCGGTGTCAAAATCATCGTCGGAATCTAATTTAGTTGCAACTGTTACTGGTTCGTCTTCGTCGGACAACATAATCTTAATTATAAGCATTATGAATTAGTAACACTGTTTTAAGATAAAAGTAAATCATATATTACCGTTTCGACATTCAATTGTTTATTGGAGCTAACTCTTTCAATTAAAGCTGGTAAAGTTGGAGGTGGCAACGACCCGGGAGTGATACGTTTTGAAGCTCTGCGTGTATCTAAGTCTGATGAATGATTCCTTTTATTGGAATTTTTACCTTTTTTACTTCGTGTAGAATTGCTCGGCGATTGTTCAATTGAGGAATCCATTAAACCGTTATGCAACATTTCAACCTGCTCTGTAAAGATACATATATTAATTAAAAACAAATGAATATGTATGAATGCATACTTTGTAGCTTCTCGATGCGTTTGAGAGCCGCATTTGGCTTTGACCGTACTACTGGACTGAAGGATGTATCGTTGTCGGACACATTTGCGAGAACTGATTTAGGTGGTGGTTTAGTGGTGCTCTCATTCTGTATTGATTCCTCTTGGGAAGACTCCAAGTCATCTTCCGTAAAATCATCAGTGTCATTTAAGATATTTTCTAAACAATTTTTTTGTTAGTTAACTTTTGTCAGTATATTCGTATTGCTAAATGTATACCTTCACAATAAGAAAGAATGTTACTAAAAACATCTATAGGGTCAACCATTTTCAAAATTTCGAATATTAAAATAAATGTTTTCGTTGCAACATTTAAAAATATATAAAAATATCTATTGTGTATGAAAACGGAATATGCAAGTCGGACAGTGCATCTGTCAATTATCAGCGCGTAAATTGAGCAACTGGTGTTGTCAGTGTTCAATTTAAATAACTCAATGCTCTAAATTTAGTAATACAACAAGGGTTTTAAAACTTACAACAATTTGCATTAACAATGTAACGTTCTTATTTTAAGATAAGAAAATAAGGTATATATGGTAGTTTTTTCAGGTAAAAAGTAAAAACTTATAATATTCTAAGATTTATGTATTATTGAAAGATGTCATAACTTCTAAACTAAGCCGAATATATTTTTTATTTATTATTTTCGTTTTATTTTTTTATTTTAAAATAGAAAAAATCAAACCAAAAAATGTCCCAAGATATAATGTAATAACTTTTGAACTTTTACACAGTACGCTACATTCTAATCTACTGGTTTAATGAAGTACTCCTCGCTCTGCCGAGTAATGTCTGCCGCTTTGATACTGAAATATAACTGAACTTTTACATAATCATTTTATTTTGTCATGTAAAAACTTATCTAACATTTCACGAGTCAATTAAATAAGTTTGGTTACGGACACAAATTGTGTCACATTCAAATCTACTGGTTTTTGACTAATGCCGTACACGTATTTATTTTATTATATAGGGTTTTTAAGTTTATGTAAAACTTTTTTTATTTGAACTAAAACAAAATAATAGAATCGTGTAAATAATTTGCTGCATCACAATTTTGATATACCCTATGTGTTTAAACGTAGATACCTACGACAAAAGCCGTATACGTATAGCAACACCGGTGCATATACACATCAAAGTGAAAGTCTTTTTGTACAAATGTCCGATGGATGTACGTCGTCAACCACAACAAAAATCAAACTGCGTAAGAGATTCTCTTACGAAATTGCTGCTATTATGCGTATACATTTTAAGAGAAGCATAGATTCATTGTATAATTATTATACTATGCACAATAAAAAATATATATTTACATTCACTTTAGTCGACTTTGGATAATCGCAATCGTAATATACAATTAATGTACTCAGCATATATGCAATGGCAACACTTCATTGGCTCTCTGCCTTATCAAAATTTCGTTTTGCCAACTGTCATCTGTCAAATATTTCCACTTCAATTATGATGAGTCTACATTTTACAAAAACAAATAATAATAAACGTACACATATGCAAAAGCTGCCATCGCGAACTAGAATCCGCAAAGCACATATAAATAAAAATTAAAAAGAATGCTCAGATGATAAACAAATCTATTTAATTTATTTTTTTTATAACAAAATGAGCGAAATCAGTTGGATAGATTTGCTGTCAACGGCTGCCATAATAACAACAGTCCTTCAGTTCCTAACGGGATCGTATGTACATAAATTATCAGCGGCAATATTTAATATCGTTTTATTCCAGACTGGTTTGTCACAAGTACATTCAGAAGAAAAGCACTGGGGATTCATCAGGATTCCCATTTGTATGCGGATTTTTATCGTAAGATTAACAAAACACTCAATAATTAAAATTATTACTTGTATTTGGTCCCTATAGATGCAGTCTGTGGCTTAAATATGCAATGCTCACCAATGAGCACACGCTAATTTTAGTTAATTTGATAGGGTCCATACTGTTTTTTGTGTACTCGTTGGTCTACTATGTGTTTACTGTGAATAAGCGCTTGATACTTAAGCAATTTGGAATTGCTAGTTGTCTATTGTTTTTAGCTTCGCTCTACACGCAGTACAAAGATACACCGGAATCTGCTGTCGAGCTGATAGGTATATAAATAAATAAGTGAAATATGGATTGATTTAAATTTCCAATATTATTTTCAGGACTCTCATCGTGCTTTGTGACAGTTGTCTTTTTTGCGGCACCACTAACGAATCTGTTGCACGTGATACGAGTTAAAAACTCAGAAAGTCTTCCATTTCCTTTGATCGTCGGATCGTTCGTTACGTCACTCGAGTGGTTTTTATATGGGGTTCTTATAAAAGATCAATTTGTTCAAGTATATATTATTAACTTTCACTAGCTAATCTTGCTTCAATCTATCGAAATGTTTATATTTTAGGTGCCTAATATGCTGGGTCTTATCTTATCCGGTGCTCAACTGTCTCTGTTCGTGATATATCCAAGTAAATCATATGGTGAACCCGTTTATAAATTACTCGAGCAAACGATAATTTAATGACGTACTTCCAAAATATTGAATATATATTTTTCCTGGAGATTATATAAAACTGATTAGTCTAAAAACACAAATATATATTTATTTATATTGTAACGTGATCACAAAAAGAACCATCCAGAACTCGACTATAAAGTCTGGAAAGTTTGTATCAAGTTACAATATTATATGTGGGATTGTTTAAGTCTTAATACCGTTATAAAATCGTTTTCGCAACTTTTAGGAAACGTTTGGCGAATAAAATACAAAACGTTATATAAAACATTTTAACTATATAAATAATTAATATTTAAAAAACGCGTAAAAAACGTACACAACACCAAGTATTTTCTTTTTACTGTACAAAATTACGAATTATCGACTAACTCGTAATGGTCTAGATTTAAATCCGTTCTTAACTAAGGGCATAATATCCGAGGTGTCAACGCCACGTGTTTCAGGGAGGTAGAATTTAAGCAGAGCTACCATGGAGAAGCAAACCACAGCGAACGGAATGAACACATAAGCACCCCAGATTTCCTGAAGAACAGGAAAGGTCATACCGACAATAAAATTACACGACCACGATGCAAGACTTCCCAAGGCCATGGCAGCAGGCCGTGGAGCACTTTCGAAAAGCTCTGCAAATCATAGAATAATTTATTATTTTTTTTTTATTTGTCAATATATTTTTGTTTGATTTACCAGATCCAATGAAGTATGGAATCGGTCCAAGACCCAGTTGATACGCAACGATGTATCCAAAAACGGCTACAATGCAGGCAAACGGAAGCCAAGTAGCCAATTCCTAAAAAAAACTTATTACAATCTAAAATCCATTGATAAGATGCTTTAGCTTACAATGTAGTGCACCACAAATGTTAGGATTGATAAGAATATTCCGCTGAATAAACAAGACCATAAAATTATTGGGCGTCGGTTGAAATGCGCCATCAACAGTGGACTGAAGCAAGAAGTCAACAGATTAATTAGACCAGCACCAAAGTTTGCCCATTTAGCATTCGTTGAACTAAGTCCAGCTGACTCAAAAATTGAGACGGAGTAATAGAAAACTGCATTTATACCGGACAGCTGCTGACCACCTTGAAGAGTGCACACCAGCACAACAGGCAGAAGTAGCGTTGGATCAGTTAGCACAGACCATAGTGAGCGTTTGTTCGTCTGCGTTGTTGCTTCGTTCTCCATGACCATTAACTCGTCTAGAATGAGATTCGTGTCAGAGCCGCGTAGTCGTTTCAATTCTAAAAATATAAATTAAAAATATTTATTTGGATTAAATGTTGATTTTGTTATAAATACCATTTCTGGCTTTCTCTTTTTCTCTGGAGACCAGATAAAGATACTTTGGACTCTCTGGAAACCACGGATATGGCAGCAAGCATAAAACTACCAGAATTACAAATACACTGAGTGCATACTGCCAGAGAGCAGCAGTTCCAAATACTTCCTGTAAACTTGCAATTTGACCGGCCACAACACCACCGGTGACACCCATTGAACAGAACACTCCAAGAGTTCCACGCAGACGCAATGGAGCCAATTCGGCAAGATACATTGGAACCGTACTGGTTGTTAATCCAGATGCCAATCCGACCAAAAGTCTTCCAATCAGTAACATTTCAACTGAACTGGCCATGCGACAGAAAAAGAAGAATACGGCACCAATAATAAACAGAATACAGCTGAGCAGCATAGATCCTTTTCTAGAATGAATAGAGATTTAATGTGACTTCTGGCATTTTTTATGGGAATATGTTGTATACCTGCCGAGTCTGTCTGCCATCCAGGCACCTCCGAGAGAACCCACAGCACCACCGATAAGAAAAATGGACACCACTGATGCCCACAGAACACCTAGTTGACCAGACGTAAGCCATAAATCGTAACGTTCAATTAGAGTTTCATTACACCAAGCTCGCATATGCTATTATACAATTTATTGCATTATTAAAGGATTAAAATGATAAGAACATACAAATTACATCAGCTGGTGCATTGATTACTCCAATGTTAAATCCAACCGGTACGGATGTTCCAAATGTGGCACAAATTCCAACAATGATGAGTTGTTTGCCCCATTTGGCCTGAAAAAAGAAAGTTAATGATTTCTAATTAACACATTTTCACACTCCTCCATTGTACCTCTTTTTTATCTAACATTTCACACTAAAATACACTCGAAAGCTATCGAAATAAATATTGACCACCTCAAAGACAAATTAAACGTATGCTAAGTGTTTTGTACAAGCAGACACTGACCGTTGGCGCTTTTTCACTATCAGTATTTTTTCCATTGAATTTTCTTAAGTTTTTTTTTATTCTAGAATGATAATTACTTGATAATACGCGAATAATGTCTTATCAACTATTTATTTCCTAAATTATTGGTATATTAACTTTTTGCTGCCTCTGTATTATTGTATTCTAAAGATAATTATAGACACTGTCTGGACATGCAGATAAATATATGGTCGTAAAGTGATAATTCCAAGTTGGCAAGAGATTATTTCAAAACTTGTAATTTGAATGAGACGATAAAGAATAGTAGATTAAAACAATATTTCGTTATTATTTAAAATTGTTTTAAATTAATATGACGTCATCATGGATCACTAAAAGCATATTGGTATATTTTATCAAAATGAAAATGACCTTCAATCATATAGTGATATATGGTTATTGACCCTTATAGAATTTGAATATTCTTATATAAAATTATTATAAAAAGTACATGTAAATTCTATAAATGAAATTCATAAAACAGAAATTATGTGTGACTTTGAATTTCTTGTTGAAACTCAGGTTAAAATTTGAATAATTATATACACTTACTGTTTTCATAATTTTTATATATTCCAAAAACATATGCACTTACATTTTTCATCGAACCTGAGCGCATGGCCTCTGGACTTGCCTCATTGTTGTTCTGCGTGTATAGCGCAGCCGACTCGCGTTTATCTTCCATAATTTATTATTTTGCTTATAATCTGCTTGAAATGATTTTAAAATATTTAGCATGAAGAGAAACCGATGTAATTGATAAATATACTCACATGCACATAACTACAATACAACCGTAGAGTCCGAGTCTTGTTAGGCAACTCAAAACATATCTCTTTACTTATGATTGCTTCTGAGAAGCTTATATTATATACATATATACAATTATATTTACTTCTACATGTAGCTACTACATCACTTTGCCAACAGCGAATATTTGCAATTTGATTGTTCGTCTGTAAAATCTACGACTTAAAAACGTTCTAAAATAACTATTAATTCTATCACTAAAACCATACAATTCTAATAGGAATCTAACTTTGCTAATATTAACTGCAACAAAGTAGCGTTTATACTATAAACTAAATATATAAATAAATAAATTCCAATCGGAACGTATGACAGTTGTTGCGTGAGTAGAAATATTCCATAGAATGCGTATATCATATGGATGGAGTATATAAGTTGAACTTAACGTATTTTTATTGAATATTCCTTCTGTGGGAGAAAAATGTTATAAATATTATCATATTATTGCTTGCAAGCATCGATGCCCAGAATCTTGTATTAATTCCTTGAACGGAAGGATCAAATCTAGTTCGGAATATTGAAAAATGGAATGAACATTGTATTTTGTATTCTATTTAGTATTTAGCTATTTGATTTTTATTCAGCTTCCAAAACTCCATACCCCATACTGTGGCAGTATAGGCAACATCCAACGAAGTGGGCGACACACAGTGCAACATTTTGGAACTACATTACCATACAACGTACATAAAAGCAGTGTTGTTGTTATTGTTTCTGACAGAGGTATATAATATATTTGTATAATAACCAAAAATGATCAAAAAATGTTTGTTTATAATAACATTACTTGGCTCACATTACATCAACTCACGTACCGTATAAATTAAAGATTATCTTTATTGATGGTCTTTAACCTCACTAATATACCCTGCGTATAAGCTATAACTTACCAGTATAAGTAATACAACTAAGAAAACTTTTTGTATGGTAATTTACCGAAAAGTTTAAAATTAACTAAAACATTCGGAGTACAATTTCATTTCGTAATTTAGAATACAGACTTCGCATAATTCGTAATTAAATTAGTCGGCACCAGTTGCGAAAAAAAATCCCGGTCCCGGCAGACCGAAGTGTTTTTCGAATGTAGCACTTTAAATCAGTAGGTTCCTCTTTCTTTTAATAGACTATTTGTGAAATTAGGTTATTGATTTGGATTAACGGAACATTAATGCCGTCGATTAACATATACACACGCACCCCGTATAGAACAGTGTATGATGGCGTTGATGATTCACGATTCCGAATACAAATAGCAAGATAGATCTCGGTGCATAGAGATATCTCAAAAATATTTGCATTTGTCCTGCAAAGTTATTTTAGTCGCGTCAGATTCCTAACCATCGGGGATATGTTAATATATGTAATAGGAGTAGCACAGCACAAATAGCTCATTAGCATGACCTGACCAGACGTGTGAACCCTTAATGGTCAATGAATCCGGTGTGCAACATCGCACACTGGCTCTATGCCCCACAAGGGATTACAGGATAAAATGAGAATTTAAAAAAAATTGTAATGTAATAAATTATATACAAACTTGCAAATGTCATATTTGGTCGTTTTTTTAAAGCATAACATAACATAACATAACATAACTGAAAAATATCGCGATAATTTGCGAAACGATACTATCCATTAAATATGAGTTTATCACTTAAAGCACTTATAAATAAATTTTGTATTATTCAAACCTGTCATAATACAAACTTTATTTGGAAGGCTTATAAGATTATTTAAAAAGTTATTAAGTTATTTAAAATTCAAAACCAAAACAGAGCTGCTGCCTCTATCAAATAAAAGAGCAAACTGGTAATGATATTCAGTGTGGCAACACATTAAATAAAAATACATATTTACTCAGTATTGAGTAATTTACTTTTTTACTCCTACTACGTCACAACAAAACATTTACAGTTTTGCTTTTGCGTTTTACCTTTACACCTGCGCAACAGGTGCAAAATTAAAGTGTTTATTTTATTAATTTTTACCGTAATACAATGGTAAGTTATACAATTTAAAGTTTGTACGCTTACATATGATATATATTTTTTAGGCAAGGTATTTCAAGGAACAGGATATCGATGGTATGTGATATATAAAAACAAAATTGTGTTTAATATACTAGTATTAATTAGAAAATTTCCGATAACATAGAATTCAGGGAGTGCTTTTATCTGTTCGCTCGCTCAGGCCAGATAACATCACTTGACGAACTTACAGTTATTATGCGTTCGCTTGGTCTTTCGCCAACAATTCAAGAACTGGTCAACTATCTGAAGAAGAAGAATGGTAAAATGAGTTTTGCAGACTTCCTGGACGTGATGCATCAACATTCAAAGGTAGAGAATCTACCTGACGAGGTAGTGGCAGCTTTTAAAGCAGCCGATCCTCATGGCAAGGGTACGGTGCCAGCAAAGCAGTTACGTCAACTGTTACAGAACTGGGGTGAGGGTCTGTCCGTGCGAGAGGTAGACAATATCTTCCGGGAGGCAAACGTCACGAACAACGGCACTGTACGTTACAGTGACTTTGTTAAGATCTCCTGTGCTCCTGTACCAGACTATTACTAAGCATATTTTGGTGGACTTTATACTTGTGTGCACTTTTCCTATATGTTATTCCACAGTGGTTTTTCAAGTGTGATTTCTTAATTTAATTTTTTAACTATATATGTTATTATAACCTAAACTTTTCCGTGCACATTCCGTAATCTTATCACTGCCATTTACAAACAAATCAATAAAACAATTTAATATATGGGATTAAATAGATTCGTTTAATTCGATCAGTCTACGGAATTCGTGGCTATGCCAGTTTATGTGTGTGTATTTAAGTGTGTGTTGTAAGAACATGAAGATATTTCAATATGATATAATAATTCATGGCTATACAAAATTAGTTTAAAAAATTCTAGTTCATATTTTAATAGTTATTGGTTCTAAATTGAATATAGTTTATGATATCTAATGAGATTATTGATGATTATATTATAGTAATTTAATCAATTTTACAAATTGATGGTCGTCTTTAGTAGTTTAAATTATTGTTTTTAAAGAATCTTTAATGAAAACCACGTATTCAATCGATTATTGATTTTAGATGCCGGTGCTGCTTTGAATTTTGAAAAAGCTAAATTTTGATTGCAATGTGAATACATTTCTCCTTTGAACACATCGCGAAATCCTATTATTAGTTTTTGTAAAACCAATAGCTGATATGACTTTGTGTTCTAGAATTTCGGGCATGCAAAGATTTCGTTAAATATTTTATGTAAAGCCCAAATCACACTGCGAACGCACTTTAAACTAAAAATAGCATATATAGCAAAATATTATGTGTTTTAAAGTGGTTTTTTGGCACGTCTCTTTTTGAAGCCGCCGATTTGGCGCAACAGCTGCGAATTCTCGTCCTCCAGTGCCATATGTGGATCCCAGATGCGCAACCGTTTTGGCAAATAAAGCAGACCAATCAATGTGATGGCTAAATGTAAATATGTTTTATTAGTTTTTGTTTAATATGGATTGATTGTTATGTTTTACTGTTTAGTACGCATGGGAATATCACGTAGAACGTTAAAGAGCTGGACCGAAAGTACAGCGCTTCGGTGAGATACAGCACCATTGTCAAGGCTAGTGAGCATGCACCCATGCTGACGATACTAATAAAAATAATAATAATTAGATAATATAGAAAGAGTAATTCAAGACCTTACGGTTTGTAGTGAATGTATAGTGTGCAGTGGGTCAGCGCAAGGCACTTAAGAATGCAGTACATTCCGATAATTCTTGATATGGTGTAGTCGCCTTTTGAAGGAAGAAAAATGCACGCATTAATATTAAAATAAATAAATAATTCGATGTTCTAAATAAAA
Organism: Bolitophila hybrida; assembly: GCA_027564075.1. Lineage (NCBI taxonomy): Eukaryota > Metazoa > Arthropoda > Insecta > Diptera > Mycetophilidae > Bolitophila > Bolitophila hybrida. The sequence continues at coordinate 12,090 of JANSTU010021906.1, forward strand.
ACCTTCTATAAACTGTGAGTCCGAGTGATCGCCTAGAAAACTTCGTTTTTCAATGTAGCTCCGAATGGCCGTCCCGAGGTCCATGAATGCTACAAATGCAATCCAGCCACGGAAAGCGTACAGGAGCTTCCGCTCGATGCTCCACTCCATATTGTCCTCTTATATATATATATATATATATATATATTATTGATGTGATACACTTTACTGTGTATTCAGTCTTTTATCGACTTCTCACTAAAAATATACATAAAAGGATACGACTATTAGGAAACGAACTATACACTACGGCTTCTCCACTACTTCTAAGTTCTTCAAACGTTAACCTAAGACTTAGTATGTGTGTTGCACTTAAAATAATCTCATACAAGGAACAGCGCAGCCGGGATCGTTCGTGTGTTATTGTATTCTCGTGTGACATTCTCTATCGTTATTTGATTATGCGCAAATGTATTTATGTATCATGAATATGCTCATGGGTTTTCAAGATATACTCAATAATGTTACGACGCACAGCGAGAACGCTATTACTTTAATAGTTTGCATTGCTACAACAACTACAGACACCGCCGACTGTGCCAGTTAGAGAGCATCTTGTCGAAGTGATGTTTTAGTAATTTATACACGATGGCGCTGTGATAATGTTGTTTATGGAAACCGTATTTTGTGTATATTTATTGGGGAATAAAATGTGATTATTTAATAAGGTTGACTAAGTATTATTATTTTATTATATCCTAAAATAACTGTTTGCACATTAAACAATACATTATATGACTAGCTAGTACGTATATTTGTTATGCTGCTGGTTAGGATTAGGAGCGCTTTACTATATGTATTATAGTTTCAAAAATGTTGGGGTTTCTGCTAAAAAGTATTTTCAATAAACTTCATTGACGATTAAATATATTAAAGTTTTGTCAGACAACATTTCATACTATTATAATACGATTTTCCTAATTATTATGTTTTGTGGATTCGTCATTGTAAGAAATAAAAAAATATAGTGCTTAAAAATCACTCTGTTTGCGGTATGCTCTAAAATCTAGATTTTTAATAAATCATTTTAAAAAATAGTAAAATAAAATATGATAATTATTAATTTTTTTTTGCCTGTTGTAGACAGATTTTATTTTTTGTTTTTTCGAGACACGCCATTTCTAGATTTACCATAACACTGTACAGAACAGAACAGCACATTAGCATGACCGGACCATTCGTGTGAACCCGTAATGGTCAATGAATCCGGTGTGCGGCATCGCACACTGGCCCTATGTCCCACAAGAGATTACAG
>JANSTU010021917.1:0-13381 GCA_027564075.1 Bolitophila hybrida
TTTTTCGCAAATATCTCTCCTACATGTATTTTTTTTTTCATTTCAAAGCTCAAGCGCCCTTAATGGAAAACCCTTTATATAGTACAGCCGTGGGACTCTTCCAAAAAATAGTTTTTCTTAAAAATAATTTTAAAATTAGAGATATAATTTGATAACTTGAATTATAACTTAAGAGAGGATAGGAGAGGTTTGAATTATTGAAAAATGCATACCGTTGAAAAGATGATGTAAAATGCTTAAACTTTGCTGAAGAAACTTATTTGATAAAAAAGACCAGACCACAAAATTTATGATTTTTTATTAAAAAAAATTATGAAAGACGCAAAAAATTATAAAAATTTGATTAATGGTTACTTTTTGTCATCAAACTTTCGAATAAAATTCTAACTTTTCTTTAAATTGGTATTTTAGACATTTTAGGAAACATGGTTGCAATTATTGTGTACTAAAACTTCTTTTTTTTTTCTAAAATTATAAAAAAAAGTTTGGGTAGCCCCACAATTTTAATTTTATTTTAGATTTTTGTCGGTTTTTTGTATATTTTCGACCGCGTTGGACTTGTAGATATAATTTCCTTTTATATTTTATATTTACATTTAAAGTTGTTACAGCTCATATTTAAAAAAAAAAAGATTTCCAGTGAGTACTTAAAATACTTGATTTTGAAATGACTGTCAAATTAGGTTCTTTTCATTAAAAATAATAACACAAAAATCACAAATGACCTACTCTCGACAATCTTTCAATAAGTTTCTGAAGTTTTCGCTTTCGCTTTCGTTTTACATTTTATTTTTGTTTGGGAGAATTTTTCCAAATTTAATTTTATCAATTTATTAACAACAACATTAAGTTCTTTCGCTAAGTTCGAAATAAATTTATATAAACCCGAATTTGTTTATCCTACAAAAACTTTAAGACGTTTCAACATAATTTGGGTTCGAGGAAAGTGTTTCTATATCATTTTTATCTGCAAGGTTATGAAAGAAGGATTCATAATATATCGGACTCATTAACTAAGTAAATGCATAATACTATATACATATTGATGCCCTATGTCCCGAATAGGGATCAAAGGAATTTATATATATACATATTATGTTTACACCAGTGCCATTAGTCGTAAAATACACACCAAAATCCCAAATAGTTTCTGGGCAATTTTGCAAAATTGCCATACCATTTAGAAAATAGTTGTATGTATGTAATTTACATTTTCACGTTCATGTTAAGATGAGTAAACATCACAATTTCCCATTTTTATGATTTTCATTTCGGTTTGATTATAGCCAGATAAATTCTGAGATTTTTTTATTAAAATTAAAATGCCATTTTTCAAATTTTAATTTAAATTTAACTGTATTTATGCAAGAAAATGCATCGCTAGATTTTTTATGGTATCGATCAAGTTGAAATTTGATACAGATACTTGATTAAAACAATGAAAAACCTTCTAAACAGCATCATTTAAATTTTTTTTAAGAAAGTCTCTTTCAAATAACACGATTAATCTAATCTTTCTACAGACCTAAATGATGCAAAATGTCAGCCTATCTACCTATTTTTAAGTTTAATGATTTTTTTTTTAATTCGCTTAAGATCTCTTTTTATTCTCGTAATCCATGCAAATCTTTGTGTTTGTAAGCATGTTTTTATAAAACACATTGCAACTTGATGTTTAATAACAATGGACCGTATATAAGAGCTTCCAATATAAAGATTTAATCAGAAGACTTGTTTTAAATAAGACCAAACACAGAAGATAAAGTTGCTTTATTTCGAGCTTTTTGTTGCTTATCTGTTATCAAACGTATGCAAGCCAAATTCCAAAATATTTGTTTTTTGCAATAAATACGGATTTTAATGTCTATTTTTATGTGACGAACTAGCAAAAGCATAAATTTTAATATTTTTTTATATGAAAAGAAGCTTTTATATTGATGCACATAAATAATTTGAATGATCCAGCATTTTTTAAATCAGTTTTTTTAAAGTGTCCATTTGACAGAAAATATTGATTTTATTGAGCTTAATATACAGTTGAAGGGCAGATAATTTCTTGCATAAACTCGATGCCCAAAGTTGTCCAAACACAGTGGAGAGGGGAAACAAAACAAACAAAATTCACAGAAGACCGATCAAGAAATAATTTAAAACTGAATTTTCGAATAAACATTAAATTTGGAACTTTTGAGCATTTCTTCAAATATGATCAAAATGTATCACATTGCCTATGCAAGTTACATTTTAAACCTAGAAAAAGAAAAGCAGGAAAAAAGCTACAAATCTTCAAAGACAGAGAAGGTGCGGCAAGCTTGTTAAGATAAAATGAAAGAAGAATTTGATATAATTAAAAAGATGCTACAACTTGACCAGAGTTCACAATTTGTTATGGGCAAAAATATTAAAAAAAACCATGATCTAATTAACACTCAGGAAAAAAAGCGACGAAACATCTAAAAAATCTTTAAAATTATCATCAAAATTTATAAAAAAAAAATTAAACTTTATTTATATAATAGAAATAAATTATCTGAATTAAGAGTAAAATAGGCGCTTTTCTAGTGATATTCTATGGAAATATTTTCTTGTATCTCTGGTATAATTAATGTCTTAATGGTTTTTCCATACACAATTTGACCGCCTCTATCTTTTCAGAGCTTTTTTTTTCGAAACATTTTATTATGCAATTAAAAAAAAATGTATTCGATTATTTTGTTTTTATTACTTTAAATACACATTTTGTTTTTTGGATTTTTTTATTTCTTTCGGTACGCTTTCTTGTGAGCCATCAATAAATTGGCTACCTAACTGTGACAGTAGTCTAACAAAGTGAATTGCTTTAAAATAATAAAACACTTTCCAATAATACATAAACAAACCTCATACTTCTGAGAAATGCGGCATTAATGGCAAAATCCGTTTATTTATATATAGTTATTATACCCATTGTTGTTATTTGAAGCTCATAAAATTGTATATAAAAAAAAACTACGGATATTAATATTTAACGATCCGCACACACTAGCACAATATAAAGCCTATGGCTGACTCTAAGAAATCGCCGTATCTGGCAATCAAATTCGTCGGCTTCCCACCGGTCGCAGTGTGCCGGCCGTCATCTATGTATAATGTATAAAATATCTACTTTATTTTACTATAAGAACGTGTTGAATGTGTGTCGTAACGCAAATGTGCCTTCGAACGAAAGCATTACGACGAAGACATCGAATATACGAAGTCAGTTCGATGTGTATATAACCACGCGCGTCGTTTGGACACCACCGATCGTTTTTTAAGGCACATTCTTTACCTGCCCGCAATGTACACACAAAAGACGCGCGCGCATATAAAAACCAAACTATTTCTTACCTTTTATTGTATATGTATATATTTATATATACATAATATACACAATACACATTTCTGCTGGTGCCCATTGAGAGAGTTACAAGTTCACATTAAAAAATGTTAGAGCACGCACACTTTATATTATATAAGAAGAACGCTCTCAAACACACACACAAACATAATCACACGCAAAGAAACAATGTATATACATTTTACTTAGAATTATGATAGAATTATATTCCGAAAAGTGCAATTCATTGCTTCAAATTTGAGAAAATCGACTTTACATGAACTCTGTTATGCGCCATGTCTTTTGCCTAGATATTATATTATTATTATACGTGCGCATGTTTTACAAATGTATGTTCTTTTTTGTGCAGCTCGATTAAAAATTAATAATTGTTGCTTTAATGTGTCTATGTATAGATATATGTGTGTATGCGAGTAAGTGTTAGCGCAGATGTATTGGAATGTGAGCGGAATATAGCGCTCAGAAGATCAGTATCTATATAGATTTCCATAGGATAATTATTATTAATTTCGATCAGAATTGATTGCGGGATATTTGAACAATTAATTCAATGCGGTTTTTTTTGTTAATCATTCTGTCGTTTTTCTTATTCAGACAACGGACGCCCCAGCTTACCGTTATGGAATTATACCTCTCGCTGCGGTGATATTGTGGACCTGTGCTGCTGCGTCCAGAATGGCAGCACCCTGTGCGTGGATCGCTGCCGTTTGGCTGCTTCTAGCCACCTGTCATATTTCTTCTGCGGAACATGTGCGCGAACTCGAAGTGTCCGAAGGAGTTTCGGTCGGTTATCAAGTGGGATTTATCGGTGAATTTTTACATGGTGTCGATAGTGGACCACCGTATCTTATTGTACCGGTGCCGGGCAGTGCGGTCGATGCAGATCTTGCAATAGATCATACGACCGGTGAGATTAGAACAAAAGTGCCGTTGGATCGTGAGACTCGAGCCTCGTACTCGTTGGTCGCGATTCCGTTGAGTGGTGAAAATGTGCGTGTCGTGGTACGGGTATTGGACGAAAACGACAATGCACCGACGTTTCCGACACCCGTTATGAACATTGAGTTTCCCGAGAATACTCCGCGAGATGTTAAACGAACCCTGAATCCCGCGCGCGATTTAGATTTAGGCCGTTTTAATACGCAACGCTATAATATCGTTTCGGGCAACGTGAATAATGCATTTCGACTATCTTCGCATCGCGAGCGAGACGGTGTTCTGTACTTAGATCTACAGATCAATGGTTTCCTGGATCGTGAAACTACGCCTGCTTATAGTTTAGTAATCGAGGCACTGGACGGTGGTAGTCCTGCATTACGAGGTCAGATGACAGTAAACATTACGATTCAGGATGTAAATGATAATCAACCGATTTTCAATCAGAGTCGTTACTTTGCAACAATACCTGAGAATGCAACTGTCGGAACCAGTGTGCTGCAGGTATTTGCCTCAGATACAGATGCCGATGCCAATGGCCTGGTAAAGTATTCTATAAATAGGAGACAAAGTGATAAGGATCAGATGTTTCGTATTGATGCGGATACAGGACAAGTGGTAGTGAATAAGCCACTGGACTTTGAAACGAAAGAATTACATGAATTGGTTGTGGTGGCCAAGGATCAGGGTGAACAACCACTGGAGACAACGGCATTCGTGTCGATTCGCGTAACGGATGTAAACGACAATCAGCCGACAATTAATGTTATATTTCTCAGTGACGATGCCACGCCCAAGATCTCTGAGTCCGCACAACCTGGTGAGTTTGTGGCCAGAATATCGGTTAACGATCCGGACTCAAAGGCAGAGTATTCGAATGTAAATGTTTCGCTAAGCGGTGGTGACGGTCACTTTGGACTTACCACCAGAGATAATATAATCTATCTGGTTATTGTTTCGTTGCCATTGGATCGAGAGGATCAGCCAAACTATACTTTAAGCGTAGTGGCCACCGATCAGGGCAATCCACCGTTGCATGCATCGAAAACAATATTTTTGAAGGTTATCGATATTAACGATAATGCACCAGAGTTTGAGAAAGAAGTATACCATGCTAATGTTATGGAAGTTGCCGATCCGGGCACATCTGTTATACAAGTGATTGCCATCGATCGGGACGAGGGTAATAATTCAGCAATTATCTACAGTATTTTGGATACACCGGACACACATTCACAGTGGTTTAAGATAGACCAGCATACTGGTTTGGTGACGACGCGTGCGCACATTGATTGTGAAACGGAACCGGTGCCACAGCTTACCGTTATGGCCAAGGATAGTGGATTTCCGCCAATGTCATCAACGGCCACGGTACTGGTGACCATACACGATGTCAACGACAACGAACCCATCTTCGATCAGAGCTTCTACAATGTTTCGGTGGCCGAGAGCGAATCTATTGGAAGGTGTATTCTTAAGGTGAGTTTTTTTATGTTACCATATTTGCTTAATACCTACAAAATTTATTTCGTCTTTTCAATATATTTTTTTACATTATTCATTTTTATACACATTTAAATAAGGAGACAAAAGAGCTAAAATACATTTTTTTCTACCGCGAAACAAAATTATTAGCCAGATAAAAGAAACATATTAAAATACAAATTCAAGAAGAAATAGCCGCCGGCTACCGTGATTAAATTTGTTGTAATCTTCGGCTAATTATTAATACAAAATATATCATTTTCTGTTTATTCATTCAATCACCTTCAATATACGATTAGATGTGAGTTTTATGGCTGTCAATAATTTAATGCCTTTGATGGCAACTTAAATTAAAGTGTTGCGTCGATGAAAGAATTAAAATGCGGATGCGGATACAATCGATAAATTGGCTGAAATGCAGAATAGATGTCGAGCCCTTAGAGAAAGGAATGATAATCATTATTCTGCAATCTGATTCGGTTGAGAATATTGATATATTATTTATATTTTTTTTTAAATCTTCATAATATATCACTTATTTGATAATATTCAAAATATGTATCCAATAAATATTATTAAATTTAAGAATATCAAGAATATGTATAAATATCTTGAATATCTGTGTATATTTTGAATAAACAAAATATGGTACACATAAACAAAGTTTTCCCTCCATCATTTCGGAGAAATTAAAGAAGACTCGTTTGGGGATGATAAATATATCGTATAAACGAGGCTCTTTTACATTATATTTTGATTTAGAGAGAAAGAAGTTTTGTTAATGGTAAAAGCTTGGTAAACATTTCTAATCGAAGAGAATTGTATGATTCTTTAAAAAAAAATGTCTAAAAAGGTCTATAATATGTTGTTGTTATATCACATATGAGATATTTAAAATACTTAGTTAAAAGAGACATCGCACTATAAATAATAACGGCCACTTTAGAATTAAATCTTTCAATTAACCCTTTTTGGCTTTTTGTGCGTTAGTGGCCATATTTAACCTCCTTTAAATCATTCACCAAGTAAATAAAAACATTTTTTTTGCCAGAACCAACTTTTAAATACTAAATACCCACTTTAAAACGCCAATCATTTATATTTAAAAGGATCTATTTCCTTTAATTATTGGTATTATGAACTGCATTTTTGCCAGATATTTTTAGTCTGCTGCCGCCGATTTAAAAGTCTTGGACTTGTCTTCTTTACATCTGCCTTAAGTTTCAAAAGAGTGAGAATAATTGGCAATTTAATGCTATTATTCCACTTCAATATGCATTCCTCATAAATCAAATTTGACTATTATTCAGAAAAAGTATGGTTTGCTTTAGGCTTATGTTACACCGTTGAAAGGTCGGTCAATATTGGACGAAGCATCGGATTTGATTTTATATATACAATTTTTGACAGACAATTTTGAGAGAATCATTTCGGTCGATCATTGGCAGACATCACCATTTGTGAAAAAAAAAACTTTTTTTAATGAAATTAATTATAAACGTAAAACCTAAAATGGCATGAAGAAAATTTCGGAATACAAAATGCAATAATATAAAATCCTTCCTGAGGGAAACGAGCAAACATATGATTTTGACCATCTTAGTTTTGGAATAGCATCGAAGATGAAGACAAACCGGCTACAAACGACACAGTGTTTGGTTGAAGGATATGTTGGCTAAATAAACAGAAAAATATTTTTAAAATTAATAATTATTAATAATAATTTTTTAAAACTACACAGTACAAATATTAAAAAAAAACAAACAAACTCATATAACTCGTGACGACACTAGAGCTTTTGCTATTGATTTTTTATATTTTGTAATGTAGTGCACTTCAAGGCAGCCTTGTAATATGTCAAAAAAAAACAATTTTTATACATAAATTGACTCCTAAACATGTGTTGAATAGGCTGATAAAGCGTTTTTTCAATAATCAAAGTCGTTGGAAAGGCACAGCTTTTATAACTTTTAATATAAGAAGAAGTGTACCTAATGAAATTGTTCAACGCTAAAATAAAAATTAAAATTTACTGCGCATACTAGGCGCGTAAACATAATAACCAAATTTTAGGTTATTAAATACCGTTGAAAATATCAACAATTGTCAGTTTTGGGTCTTCTTTAAAACAAAAATTAGCAAAGCGTCAAGATATTGTGCGGAAATATTTAGAAAATGATAAACGCTGCTATAGAATGATAGCAAAAGATGTTGGAGTGAGCCCCCACACAGAAGGAAGGGTGATGAAACTGTACAACGGGACCCTTAAGTTGGATCGGAAACTTGGGTCTGGGAAAAAGTCAGGTCCACGAGACTCTAAATTAGAGAAAAAGATCGTCAACACAATCTTAAAGAAGAGGGAAACCTCTGTACGAGATGTGGCAAAAAAATGCCAAACCAGTGCAACAATGGTGCAACGTGTGAAAAAACGCAATAACATGAAAACATTCAAGAAACAGAAAATGGCAAAACAGAATGAGAAACAAAAAAAAACAGCAATACGAAGATCGAAAGAGCTATACAAAATTGTATGTGAAAAAAACAGAACAGACTGTAGAATATTATGGCCAACATAAAAGCAAAAGTGCGCCAGTATTCCAGACGTCCATTAAATAAAAAAAAATATTTTGCTTGCTTATTAAATTTATAGACAATAAAAACAATTTTTATGTTTATAAACACATTTAATGGATATTTTATTACGAACTTTTGGATGAACAATTTCATTCGGTACACTCCTTATTTCTATAATCTTAATATCCCAATAAGTGCGGATAAGAAACTAATCTTATTGTAATACATTTTTTAGTTCGAAAATGTTTATTCAATTAGTGCTAATTTAAATTGTTTAATATTTATCAGATATAATGATAAAACATAATTAGAAACGTGAAATTAAAACTACTCTCAAAAGTAACAATCAATATTTTAAAATAAAATAATAATATTTAAACACATAATTATTGAAAGTTTCAGCTATAATTTTAGCTTTGTTGTTTTTCAAAAAATAGCATTCTTAAAAACGTTAACCTAGTACACGAAGCAAGAATTTCTAAGACAAGACGTTCACATGAACTTTTGTGTGACGAGTAACTTGCTCATTTAGAATAATGGTATAAACAATAATGATGCACTGTATTATACGCACTTAATAGAGCTCTAAACACAAACGACGCATTCAGCCAACTTACAAAAATCCATTACGAAAAACTGAAACAATTAACCATAATGTTTTCTAGTACAACATGTCGACTCTCTGTGTGTGAACGATCGTGTATATATGTTTTTGCAAAATATACATATATTCGGTCTGAAAATAGCTCAATTTGATGTGAAATTGTTGGAAACTCATATGACTAGTAGAGTCCATAAAATATTATACAACAGAACCGTCAATTCGCATGTTCACATAAATCATTGAGGAATCTATAATATATAAAAAATACAATATTTTATATAGACTACAAACAATCGAATCAGAAGTTTGAGCTAGCAAAAAATAGATTAACAATATAATAATAATATTTCGTACCAGTCGTCGTGCCTTGTGAGCCACGGCAGCAGCTTACTATATATAGATTTCGTTGACTCGCGAAAGAGTAACGAACGAATAATAATGTAATACAAGTAAATTTATTCATGTCAAATCATTTAGCCGCGTGTATTTATATATATAGTATCTCTCTTCAAATTTGTTTGTAATGGCTTGAAACTATATATATATATATATATATACACCATCAGCCGGAAAAAATCGATTGTGTATGGCAAAACGAACAATAATATTCGCATGCCAGCAAACAATCGAGAAAAACTTACAGAAAATAAAATAAAAATAAATAAACGGGTTGATGGATGCACAGAATAGTAATAAATAAATGCCGTGCGATTGTTTTGGATTTTTACTTCAGTTATAATTTACGACCGATAAGAGGAAAGTTTGTGGAAAACAATTTTGGGAGGTGGGAGGTGCTACACGCAGGATAGAGGGTGGCGCGTGTCAAGGTAACCTGAGCGGTGGCAGGGCATTTGGAAATACAATCAGATAATTAATAGACGACCTTGAAGAAGTCGGATTGTTTTTCTTTTGGAAATAAGTTATCGTTATTGCTAACAGTTTTTGCATTAAATTATAAATTTGTAAAGACATATATAATATTCAGGGATGCAAACTAAACATTGGAACTTTAGGGAGCTTAGTTTGTAATGAATGGAAAACAAACACTAATGTAAATTATGCAGATATCATGTTTACTTTCATTTTAATTAGAATTTTTATATGCGTACGAAACGTTTGGAAATTTCTCAGAAAAATGCGAATTTCTGTCTATGTCCAATGAATTAATAGATTCATTTTAAATTTCAAGCGCTATGCTCAAATACAGTTTTCCTGCATTCATAGAGATTCAAATTACGATACCACACAAATTATAAATGTTGTTTTTTTATTTATTTCTATCCTCTCCGGTTCAATGTGCGCCTTTGTTCTCTATATATATATATAAATGTATATTGTATAACATATTAAAATAATTATTATATATGCAGACGTAGACACACACATGTATCTACGTATTTATGTTTCTACCAAAAGCGCGCACGCGTACATTAATTAGCTAGAAGCCCGTAATAAAATTATGCTCGGAAGCCCGTGACGGTTGCGGAGAACTGCGACTGTCACTGCGAGATCTTTACTCTTGATATGCGTGCGTGTGTGTGCGATGCTTGTGCAGCGGAGCAATTGCACGCGCGCATATACAGATGCGCGTACACTGATAAGTGCATTGCGCTGCGCACTTTTGATTGAATTGTTAGATTGCGCATGCTTGCGCGTTCAGAAATTATAGAGCGTTTTGCTGTTTGAATTTGTTGCGACACGTGCGCTTGACAGAATATGTCGTGTCATTGTTTTAAGACCAAAAGTAATTAATTTTTCAATGAGACGCGCTTTTTGGTTTTGATTTTTTTCTTAAAAAAAAACAAGAAACTTTTTCCTAAATTTTATATAAAAAAGGCAAACCATTCGTATCGAATCGCTGATCTTGAAATTCAATTAAACTTTAATCAAATCATAAAAAACAGTGATAAAAACGCAGTTTTTTTTTATATGCTCGTAAACGACTCCACACGTTGCCGGGCGCCGACGGCATTAATACGCACGATTATGTCGGATTTTTGGCTTTCGTTCGATTTTTTTTCAATTTCATGAACTTATCGAGGTATGCTTGGATGAAGATTATAATTATAAAAAATCCGTATTCATAAAAAAATGCATTTAATAGTACATTACAAATTAAATGTGCTTATTGCAATTAAAATATCAGATTATATTTTATATATATATATGGAACGGACGCAGCATTGTGCGTACGAATACGATACCATATAAGTGCATTCGGAAATGCATATCATGTGCGCGCGATACTTAAATCAGAATCTTAACGATGCGTGAGATCTGGATTAATAAAATTATAATCATTATTATCGAGAGCAACCTCTTTCGCGCTGTTTTGTTTTTTTTGTTTATTTGAAAGTGCACTGAAACATTTTGATGTTATATGGAAATGTGAAGGACAATTGACGTTACCCGCGGCTGTATTTAATATATGCAGTGTAGCAGCACGAGTTCTTATGCGCACGTGCGTACAGATTCCAGAACAATGCGTGGTTGTTTTGAGTACGTTTTAAGAGGGATGTTGTTATAATCGCCACTTGGCTATTGATAAATTGAATGAAAAATGTGTGCAATCATTTGCCAATTCTGAAAGACATTATAAATCTAAGATATAATTGTGAAATAATAAAAAAAAATATATTGGTTATCAAAGTCAACGTATATCTGGATACTCTACAAAAAACATTCACTTCTGACACCATTGTAAATTGATATATACATATTTTCACCCATAAGCACACAAAATATGCTGCTGTGTTCCAACGTCACAGGTCAATTCCATCAACCCAAAATACCACTGCCACCATTCCGACATCAGGTTAGTTAACACTTGACATTAGACCGCACAAAAGCGAGCTTACTGGAAAGTAATTTCGAGAAACGCATATTTCTCATGTATGTTACGGCATATTTTTCATCTTTACCTTTGCGCATCAATCATGCACCGGCCGTCGTACATGACCACGACATTGACACTGGGCAATTCACATTCAATTTGTTCCGCGCACAAATAACTGCATTACTGAGCAAACATAGCACAAGCACGCACATAAAAATGTAATATAAAAGAAAAATATATAAATCAATATATTAGTTATTACGTTCAATTATCGCTGTATATTTCTTGGTAAGTTATGCATTTACCGTTATACGCAATCGAATGTGCATGTCTGCAAATTTGTTCGCTGAATGTGCAGTCAAGTTTACAACAACAACTACAAAAGCAGAAAATAGGGTCACAACACAAATCTCGTCCAGTTTAAATGGTCACTTTATTCTTGTTCATTCAATATGGAATATAAATAAAATACGTTATAGACTTTTTTGCTTCCACGCCCGACTTAATTCAAATAGAAGATGCACTTGCTGCACTCTATGCTGTATGCAGCCTTGTAATTGTTTCATCAAATAAAAATCACACACATACATATATGAATATAATGTGCACGCGCCCATCTCTTGAGTTGTTAATTAAAGTTGCTGTCATGGCACATGCGCACAAAAGTACTGTTGGTTTTGTTTATCTATGTGCAAATGTTCAAAGTGCATACAAGAATTAAATATTGCATTGAAGCGTTTATACATCACATTTATGTTATTATAAATTTATTAATATGATGAAGTGCATGTTGTTCTAGTATACTATTATAATATATTGCATTTGAACGTGTGTGTATGTTAATTGATATCCATTGCGTGTACACGTTGGGGAATAATTCCCCGGAGTACGTTTTTATTGTTTACTATGCTGAATGTATGCTGTAACGAAGAATTGAGTCTATAGTTAATAATAATTGATCAAAATAATAAGCAAACATCTATTAATATTTATATAAAGTAGAGTGAATTAATTAAAATCTGAATTATTAAAAATATATTTAGATGTAATGTGGATTTTTTTTTATGTAAGAAATTTATTTGAAAGTTTTGAAAATGTGCGTAATCTAAAATATTTTAAAATTTATATGTATATTAATTAGAGTTATTATGTGCACATAATTATTATTTATTTCGTTCATTTAAAATCCTACTGATATTCGAATTATATATGACATTTATATGAGAATACGCGATGTGACATTCCGCGCCATAGCAGTAAACATAAAGAAACAAATATATATATCCAATATATTTGTGCATTTTTTGCATTAGCGACTTATCCAAATCTTCTTTTAAAATGTTTTTTTTTTTAATTTGAGACAAGGCTCTCTAAGCTCAAAGCCATTGAAGGATTCATTGACCATTACGGGTTCAAACGAGTGGGTAGGTCATGCTAATGTGCTGTTTGTGCTGTGCTACTCCTTTTGGAGCTAGTGCGCTCTAAAACTAACAACACATCCCCGATGGTTAGGAGTCTTAATTTGCACTGACGCGACTCTAACAACTTTGCAGGGCAAATGCGCATA
>JANSTU010021928.1:0-13378 GCA_027564075.1 Bolitophila hybrida
TAGTCTGTCCCGACAGTTAGCGCTGCGATCAAATTAAAAAAATGTTTTGTTATCATTGTGTATCTAAACCATTCTCAGTTTCTCACCATTAATGTGTCAAATTAAAGACGTGTAGACAGGACAACGTCTGTCGGGTCCGCTAGTATATAATATATATATATGTATTATTATATAATATTATTTGTAATTCGCAGACGCAAATTGTTTGCTATAAATGTACATTATATATATACGAGATACATAAGAAAGCCGCATTATTATTTTCGAATTATCCTCGGAATTATGGCCCACAACAGCAATATTATGATCTACACTATTTGTGGTGAGTTTTAAAACCAATTTCACAAAACGATAATGCCATGTGTGACTTATGTTCCATGCGACGTATGCGTACGCATTCACGTTCAACAACATTATTCTGTTTACTAAGATGTGGAACATGCAAGGGAACATATGAAATTTGTTTTGCATACGAAAAATCAAACATCACTTCAATGTCATGGAAAAAGTGCTAAGTCAACATTTATAATATAGATAAAAAAGACTAAGGGCAGAACACAGATTATGTGAACAATGAAAAGTATGCAGAAATAGTAAAATGCATAAAAACATAAAATAAAATGGTTATTTAAATTAGAAATCTCATGCCTTCTAAAACTTAAATCGCTTATCGTGATTGGTAATATGGTCGGCAATAACAAATAAACCATATCTTTGCTCAGTGTTGAACTGTTGAAACTGATTGAAACATAAGAGATATAAATAAAAATAACAAACAAAATAACAACTAACGAATTATAGATAATAATAAATTACAATCTATATTTACAATATTTATTTATTTATTTATTTTTTATTTATTTGTAATCTAAAAAACAAAATAAAGGGCACACAAAGTTCACAGTTAATGGTTCATATTTAAGGTATAAATGTGTGTATTGTTATTAAATTTAATCAAATGTTAAAATTAAAAAATAATAGTATCTACAACTTTTGCATACATCTAATTAGAACTAATTATTTTTATGACCAGCAATTGTCGCACATATAATATAAATAATAAAATTATGTCTATTTTTATGTTGTATGTTTATATTAATTCCGTTGATTTTTTATCCGTTTATTGGACATAGGGCACCAACAAAGGACGCGTTTATCGAACATAACATTCATAGCTGTTCAGTCCGATCCAGCTTCCACAAGCTGACAAGACATTTATCAAGCTGGAGCTTAATATATTTATTAAACAAGAGCCAGAATTAATCTTGGATGATGATAACCATATTCCACATAATTACTTTGTCACTGATGTGTCTGAAGGAGACAAAAATAGACAGAATCATATCGACATTCCTCATGATGAATTAGACGCTGATGTTATTGAAAAAGATCAGAATGGACAAAATCTAATAAATACTGATGATAAATCAGAACTAACGCAGTACTTGCATAATCACACTGGTAAGAAAACAATTATATTTGCAATTTGTGAAAAATCATTCACTAATTTTAGAAACTTAAAGAAACTCATGTTTTAACATACCCGTGAGAAACCCCTTAAATGAGAAATTTCTAATAAATATTTACACAAATTGTGAGACTCATTTTTATTGTGAAATATATGAAAAATCATTCACTCGATTAAAAAGCTTAAAGCATTAAAACATACAATTTTCAACATACCGTGAAAAACTTATTTTGATCGCGATCAATATGCGAAAGTCGTATTTTTAACACCTGCTTAATGCTGCGAAAGTAACAAAATTCACCTATTTTACTTCTTCAGCTCCATACTGTAAAGTAAGGGAGAAAATAAAAAAAAAATCACACGCCCAACGCTTTGGATCGGTCAACCAAAAATTAGGATATAACTTATTTTTTATCTGTAGAACGACAAAGAATAAAACAATAAAAACAAAACTCGTACGCAGTACGGTCTGTAGATGTTGTCGTTCTCCCACCCAACCACACAAACGCATACAAAAATATATAAAACATTAAAAATAGTATACATAACTAGAAGAGAAATAAAGTATTGCTCTCATCTGAAATATTAAACTTTTTCTAATAGTAATGCAAATAATAACTGATCGATCCAAAGAGTTTGCGTGTGAACAACAATTTGTAAGCATATGTAATAAAAAAACAAACAATTTTATGTTGACCTAGGAGAGTACACTATTCACACTGAAATCACTGCAGAATCACAAGATGGACTTTTACCAGAACGATCAAAAGACCGATATAAAAATGCTTACATAGCTTTTGTTAAATGGCAAAATATAAAAAATACGATGTCTTTCGATGAAACCGTTTTACTGGATTATTTTAATGAAAAATCAAAAAACTTCAAGCCATCTACTCTGTGGGGCATGTTTTCAATGCTTAAAAGTACCATACTTTGCAATTATGATATTGACATATCTAAATACTCAAAATTGATAGATATCTTGAAAAGAAATTCTGATGGTTATATCGCAAAGAAATCTAAAGTTTTCAAGCCTGACGAAATTAAAAAATTCATGTTCGAGGCGCCGGATGATCGCTTTTTATTGATAAAAGTAGGTTTTTTATTTTATTTTTTTTTTTAAATACAAATAAATAATAATTAAATAATTTGTAGGTTGTGTTAGCATTTGGTGTGAATGGAGCATACAGAGGAGACGAAATTACTAACTTAACTGTCGACAACGTCAAAGATTCTGGAGAAGTTATTATATTAAAAATTCCTGATACCAAAACGAAAGTTACAAAGATGTATCCCATTGATGGGGCATTTGCTGGAGTAATTCGAAAATATTTTAAATTACGTCCACAGCGTGCACAAACTAACCGATTTCTATTAAATTACAAGAGTGGAAAATGTACGACACATGTAGTCGGAAAAAACAAGATCGCTCAAATGCCAAAATATATCGCATCTTATTTAAATTTATCGGAACCTAACGAATACACAGGTTGTAGTTTTCGTCGAACATCTACGACTTTATTAGGCGATGAATTTGACGCTGACGAGACTGAAGATGACCAGAATGAACAACATAATATCGACATTGCTCATGATGAATTTGACACCGATGTAATTAAAGAAGACCAGAAGGAACTCAATCTAATAAATACTGATGATAACCTGCGTAAATGTTATGTATGCTACAAGAACTTTCATAGACAAGTAGAACTAACGCAACACCTGCGTAATCACAACGGTAAGAAATAATTAAATTTAAAATTTGTTAAAAATAGATCACTAATTTTGGAAATGTTTTGACATACCGGTGAGAAACACCTGAAATGTGAAATTTGTAAAAAATCATTCACCTAAAAGGTTAGAATTCCGTACTGTATAAATGATAATCGTAGGCCTAGCGCTTTGGATCGGCCAACCAAAAATGAGGCTATACCTCGCAATCAAACAGCAGCTTGCTTATTTTTATATTGCGAGTATCTATTGACCGATCCAAAGAGTTTTGCTTGTAGACAACTTGTAAGCATAAATTGTTTTTAACTATTTTAAGTTGGCGCTGAAATCACTCCAGAACCGCAAGATGAACTTCTGCCTGATCGATCAAAAGATCGATATATAAATGCTTACGCAGTTTTTGTCAAATGGCAAAATACAAAAAATACGATGTCTTTCGATGAACCCGTTTTATTGGATTATTTTAATGAAAAATCAAAAATTTACAAGCCATCTACTTTGTGGGGCATGTTCTCAATGCTCAAAAGTACAATACTTTGCAAAAATGATATCAACATATCTAAATACCCAAAATTAAGTGAGTTCTTGAAAAGAAAATCTGATGGATATTTTGCAAAGAAATCAAAAGTTTTCAAGCCTATCGAAATTCAAAAATTCATGTTCGAGGCGTCCGATGATCGTTTTTTGTTGATAAAAGTAAGTTTTTTTTATTATAAATATTTTTAATATTAATACATAATTTGCAGGTTGTTGTAGCATTCGGAGTGAATGGAGCATGCAGAGGAGACAAAATTACTAACCTAACGGTCGACAATGTCAAAGATTCTGGAGAAGAAATTTTTGTAAAAATTTCTGATGCTAAAACGAAGGTTAAAAAAATGTATCCCATTCAAGGTGTATTTGCTGAGGTCATTCGAACATATTTGAAATTACGTCCACAACGTGCACAGACTAACAGATTTCTGTTGAATTACAAGAATGGAAAATGTTCGACACACGTAGTCGGGAAAAACAAGATCGCTCAAATGCCAAAGAATATCGCTTCTTATTTAAACTTACCGGAACCTAATGAATACACATGTCATAGTTTTCGACGGACTTCTTTGACGATATTAGCTGACAGCGATACTAAGATTGAAACAATAAAACTACACGAACATTTGAATTCAAACATTGTTACTAAAGGTAAAAACTTTAAAATTTATTTAGCTATTTATATTATTAAATGAATAAAATCAGGATATATTCAAAAATCTTTTGGATATAAAAAGAAAAAACAAAAGATGACTTCCACGAGCATCACTAATTCCTGTGCACAAACACAGCTGACGAGACGGGTAACCGTGGAAACAATCACATCACCACAAGAAGCAGAAGCAGAAGTGGTAACAGAGGAGCTAGACGCGAGCAAAACTTTGAGCTTTTCATTTTCACAGGAAATCGTTATTCAAACCACGGATCCAGTGCCAGAAAAAAAGTTTCTATAATATTAGTGGAACCTTTCATATTTACAAAAAATAAAGTTGGAAAGCTCTGAAAATATATCGGCACCTTTTAAATGTATACTTAGCTTAATGAAACGCATACCGGTAAGAAACCATTTAAATGTGAAATTTGTGAAAAATAATATTACAAATCGGATAGATAGAATATTATATGTTTTACACCTACATAATGTGAAGCGTTTGCAATCGGGGTCAGTGTCTCGGCTAAGCAAAGGAAATTTGCGTATATGTTTTGTTAGAAAACTTATGAATTTACATTATCTAATTAGAAGAATCCATATTTTAGTTTAGCATTTTGGTGTAATTGGCATAATCTTTCATCTCGAAGTGTTCTTTTCTACTCTACTTTTCACGTGAGTTCGCCTATGTCGATGGAAGTTTTCATTTGAAGCAGGTCCAAATTTTGTGGAGCGATTCGTCAGTTATTTGTTATCAATCTTGCCTTTCGTTCATGTTATTTTGCGATTCGATGATCCTAAACCATCAATATCATATTCTCTACGTCTATACACCTAATCTTAACTCTTAAGAGCTACAAAACACCTATGTGCACAAATTACTGAAAAGAGCTGACTTACGAATTGTATGTTAGATATTTCGAGTCGATTAAAGTTAATATGCTGAATTTATACATCAAAATACTTATGTGGCAGAACTACCTCGTATAAATGTGTGTGGTTAGTCAATACCTTTATTTTATCGAAACTATGGTTTAGCACAGATAATAGCAAATTTAAATAGTTGTAAATCAATTCTTGTGAGTAGAATTTCTGTACAATATCAGTGTGGTACAGCTGTATAAAAAAGTGAAAAGTAGGACTAGGACTGATAAATTTAGCTACAAAATGCGATGCACATTTTCTTTACTGCAGACAACACCTAACCGACCAAGTAAATATACAGGGAAATACTCTATTAACGGACAATATAAATAATTACGGTTTTGATTTCTCCTTGAAAAAATTCCTACGAAAATGTCTTCAAAATAACTGAACTAAAAACAACCAAAGATTTCTATGAACATCTGATGAGCGAAACTACAACCATTCTAAGAGTGACACAAGAGAACTGATGTGTACTGAAATTTCGCCAAGTTGCATTGTTTTTGCACTCTTCTTACAATTTGAAAATAGTTTAAATGGGCGACATTTCAGTGCAAAATTCTTCTAAATGTGCACTGAAATGTCGCTTTTGCGTTTTATGGAGAGTGCAAAAACCGTGCAAATGGGCGACATTTTAGTGCAAATCAAGGTGAAATTTTAAAACATGCGTTGCAGACAATCCGCGCATAGGGCATTTTTTTATTTTATGCCTTGTTGTTTTCAATACTGCATAGATTTGGATTTTGTGTGCACATTTCACCAATTGGCACTATTTTTCTTCTTCCTACAACTTCGTGAATTTAAAGCAAATATGGCTACAATTTGTAAACCATCATATTTTGTTCGCACTCTTTTATATAAATAAATTAAAGAGGCCATTTTGGTTCTTCGAAATCAAGATGTCTTTCGATGCTAGCCATCGGTCTGTAAATCTGACATTGATTTTCAAGCACCTTTATTTCATGGATAAGCTCTTTTTTTATTTCTTCCACATCATTCATATTTTTTTCAATTTTGCAGCATGTTCCATTTCAGTTCGGGCATGTGCATCCTGTAAGATCTTCATGTCTTTATGGTGTTTCCTTTTAAGACTATTTAATTCTTGAATCAATTTGGACTTTTAGGTAGCATAGCCACAGATTTTTCGGACATCCATAGATGTTTGGGACGGTTATTGATGATGATAGATGAGGTAGCATAGCCACAGACGTTTTATACGACGTTCCTGTTTTTGGTACAATCTTAGAAGAATAAGAATTGGGTCTGACCTTGGCTGAAATTGAAGCTTTTTCTTTTCATTCGTTGAAGAAACAAGTATCCAGTGGTGGTTGGTAAAGTGGAATCTACGCTTCGCCTACTTGTCAAAAAACTCCTTTTCAACTTCCCAGTTTTCGAAATCAACACGCGATTTATCCTACATGCGAGCCTCTTTGATGTCGCTAATATACATTAAAATTGGTTAGTTATTATTTTCTAAGTGCGATCTTATAAAGTTCTAAAGTTCTAATTACACCACTCAGTTTATGTTAACAAATTGCAGTAGTTTTAAGGCCGTAGTGAAGACACGTCACGTCACGAAAAATATGTCTAGATATTCCGATACCTTGCAGATGACAATTTGCATATTCTGAATGCAAGTCATATTTATCAAAGCCTGCTGTACGCTTTCATGCCGTCCGCTTGGCGTTAGGATTTCGGACGTGTTCGTTTCACATTTTATCTACTCTTCGCGCGTTCTTTTTGTTTCTCCAAATCTGTTTTGTCTGTAAATGAAATTTGCCGCGTTCAAAATGCGAGCATGCGTGTCGACAATTGAGTTGCGTGCACGAAATGTTATACGGGTTGTGTTGTTTAAACGTTATGTACCGTTATATTATGGTCCCATAATTACAATTTTTACCGCAGTTTATAAAGCTTATATCTAATCAGTACAAATTATCTTTTATCTTTGGATTTTACCAGAACACTACTACCCTAAATATTGTTATTGCACAGAATTGAGGAAAAAGACCATTGAACTGCAGAACCGCCGACGAGTCCAAAGTGTTTCTGTATACGGTCATGGCTTAATCTGTTATAAATAACAAGTAACTTTAAAACATACAATCCGAAAAAAGAAATGATATCCTAATAGACAAATAGTAATAACAGAATTAAAAGAACACGGTGATAACGCGTTATACCGAAGTGTTTTTCGAATTAGCACTTTAAATCACTTGGTACCCCTCCCGTTATACAATTTATATGCACATGAATTTAGAATTCGTGCCCATAAAAGGCAAGTCTTGTGAACAATGCGGCATCGCATTTAGCATGCATACACTTTTGCCAAGGCGTTTTCGACCGTTTGTTTAACATTCCCCATCTGAATGACAGACATCTGCATGCTACCCATAAAGGCAGATAAAATCGGAGAGAACATCGACTAATCTTATTCCAAAATGATCAAGTTCACTCAATGCATAATGTTCAGTATAAAAGTTTGCCAGAAACATGAAAAATGGGCAGCATATACGAATAAAATACAAATAATACAATAAATTATTTATTTATTTCTTATATTATTCAATAAGCTTAACAATGAATACATGTTTTGCAGAACGCGATGCAATATTTACTACACAATGTTTGCTATACAGAGAATTTTTAGCGTATTCAGATCCAGTCCTGCTTATTCGGTAATTATTAAGATGCCGACAGTTCTTCTTTACCATCCCTTGCCGAATATAATTTATATTTCGTTTATATTGTCTCTGTTTTAATTACAATACTGCATTCTGACGGTTTTTCAACGGTATGCTTATGCATGTGATTAGTCAGAACGCATTTCGTACTAAACGCCTTGTCGCAAATACTGCATTTAAATGGTTTTTCACCGGTATGCATAATCGTGTGCCTTCTAAGGCAATATTGCGTTCTAAATGCATTATCACATACACTACATTTATATGGTTTCTCACCAGTATGCATTCGCATATGTCCAATCCGGCCGCCTTGACTGAATGATTTTTGGCAAATATTGTATTTATATGGCTTCTCGCCGGTATGAGAATTTATATGTATCTTTAAAACACTTTTTGCAAACAAATTTTTGTTGCAAACCTTGCATTTAATTGAACATCCAAGTTTTATGTGTTTTTTTAAATTATGCGACCGGGCGAATTTCCTTTCGCATTTGTCGCACTTGAAGTGTTCCTCAACTTTATAAAGATGTGTGTTCATGTGCCTTTTCAAATCATAATTGTTCAGAAATATTTTGTCGCAATCATTACATTTAAACGGTATCTTATCGGAATGTATAATCATGTGTTTCCTAAGAATACGTTGAGTACCGAAAATCTGATCACAATTTGTGCAGTTATATGTTTTCTCACCAGTATGACATAACATATGTTTCTGGCAACATTCCAAACGATAAAATTGCTTTTCGCAATAATCGCATTTGAAATGTTTCACACCGCTATGAATATACATATGTCTTTTTAGTATACTTTTGGTACATAAGCTTTTGTCGCAAATGTCGCATTTGAAGTATTTGGGGTTGTTTTTTTTATTAATTTTAGTATTTTTATTCGTGTCGTAATGATTAAATAAAATGTTATAAGATTTCTTTATATAATTCTACGGACCGCAACTGTTCATTAGATTTTTTTGTATTGTCAAGTTAACATCATAGTTAGCTATATGGATGGCAACACCTAGTCGCTAGGCCATATAAATCGAGTCCAAGAAGGTGAAATTATTGCATAGATAAATAAAGTTAATAAATAATAAAGTTCAAGTCAGAGTCACACAGAAAACAATAAAAAAAAATATCTTGCAAATAGTGCATAGTGGAGATTCCAGATATAATAAAAGAAAAACCATTTATATGTGATATTTGTACAAACATATTCACCCAATCACTTAAAGGATCATATGTTTCAACATACCGGTGAGAAACCATTTAAATGAGAAATATGTAAAAATCATTCATACATTTCATACAATTTCTGGAAGAAACTTAATAGAACACATGTTTCAACACACCGTTAGGATATCACTTAAATGTGAAATTTGTGAAAAATCATTCTCCCAATTAAGATACTTAAAGGATGTTTGGATGTTTCAACATATCGGTGAAAACCCTTTAAATGTAAAATGTGTACAAAAATCATTCACCGAATCGAAAACCTTAAAGCAACACATGTTTCAGTACACAAGTGAAAAACCGTTTAATTGTGAAATTTGTAAACAAGATTTCATCCTATCTATACGTTTAAAGAGACACATGTTTCAACACACCGGTGAAAACCCAATTAAAATTTGTAAAAAAATCATATAACCAATAGGGAACACATGTTTCATCATACGAAACATCATTTACAAATATTTATTTATTTAAGAAACATAAACTTATTCATACCAATGCAAAAACTGTATAAATTATGTGTTTGCTACATAGTCTTGAACTTCCAAATAAACTTTCAGAAACGAATGTTGTATTTGAGATAAACTTCGGTTAGTTCTAAAATTTATAAGTAGAGCATCATTGAGAAAATATTTAAATGTTAATACCTTTAAATACACACCAAAAAACGCATATAAATATATAAATATATATACTTAGGTAGTTGCTAGTTACACCATTTGTAATTTAAATTCCTTTAATTAATCAAGTCTTTCATCAAGAGAATAAATTTATTTTAAATAACATAACATAACATAATTTATTGTAATTATCATATTTTCAACTAAAACTCTAATCTTCAAGGAAGTGTATTGTAAATAATAATAAATAATAAATTTTTTTTCAAATAGTAGCGATTTTAAATAGTTAAAACATAAGTGGTGCATTTATTAAGCTAGAGCCTAATTTATATAAAGAAGAGCAGGAATTAATCTTGGAATATTGCTGTACCAATGATGACGACAAAGATAATGAAAAATCACTCAACCATTCGGGAAGCTTTAAGCAACACACCGCTGAGAAACCCTTTAAGTGTGAAATTTGTGAAAAATCATTCTCCACATGGGAAAATTTAAAGCGTCATATGTTTCGACATACCGGTGACGGTGAGAATTCCTTTAAATTTGAAATTTGTGAAAAATCATTCATTCAACGTGCACATTTAAATAGGCATATATTTCAACATACCGGTGAGAGACCTTTTAAATGTGAAATTTGTGCAAAATCGTTCATTCATTGGACACATTTAAAACAACACATATTTCAACATACCGGTGAAAATCTCTTTAAATTTAAAGTGTGTGAAAAATTATTCAAACAATCAGGACATTTAACTAATCATATTTTTCAACATACCGGTACGAGACCCTTTAAAAGTGAAATTTGTGAAAACTCATTCATTCAACGGGCCATTTAAAACTACACATGTTTCAACATACCGGTGAGAGACCCATTAAATGTGAAAATTTGTGAAGATTATTCGACGGGTACAATTAAAGAAACACATGCTTAAACATACCGATAAAAATCTTTATGCCCGGGACATATGTTTCAACATGTTGGTGAAAAATATTTAAAAATGTGAAATTTGGGAAAATTAATTCATTTAACGGTACACGGACACATGTTTAAAAATTCAGGCGAGAAACTATATAAATGTGTTAAAAAACATATAAATGTGAAATTGTGCTTTAAACTAGAAGGTTATGGACAAACTTAATATGAGGCAAAAGTATAAATACTAAATACAAAAATTGGTATTTCGAGCTTTGACTCTTTGACATCTAACCTTGTCAGATGCGGAAAAAGAGGCACATTCCAACATAAATTCAGTTCATAAAAAGAAGTGTGATATCAAATTTCTTCATTGAAAAAATGAATGCATGTATTAAAGTATAGCTAGAGTTTTCTTCTGCAATATACACTGCAATTTTAAAACACTGTGTCACCGTACAAAAAAGTGTAACAATCAGGGACAATACTAGCAACCGTCTAAGACTAAGATACGTTTTGGGACTGAAACCCTTTTAAGGTACTTTTAACTTTGTATGAAACATTTTTTAAAAAATGGAACATAAAATAGATTATATGATTGGCGTAGACAAATTGATCACGGAGGAAATTTGAATATTTTTGCGCAATTTGATTATCCCACTTAAGAGTAAATGATACCCATTTTTTTATCTTATCTAGACGGAAGTCAAGAGGACTATAGTATACAGTTATAGACTGGGACTTATATATTATTATAATATATATTTAAATGTCCTCGCAGACTTTAGTTGTAGAAGTAGTAGTACCTTGCAACTTTATACTTCAAACAGTTTAGATATAGGCATGAGAGTGCTGTCTTTTACGATAGAGAGGACTGACCTGTGACTATTATAGTATTAAATTGGTGAGCTAGGTGTTCAATTATTGATGGCAATAACAATTTCAGAGAAGTTATTTCAATTTTGTCGATACTGGACACATTGGATTTGACGCAAAGAATGGCCTGTAAGATTAAAGAAATAGGCGTCCATTATTGTAAAATGTGCCCTTGCTGAACATTTTGAATGCAATATCACGCAGGATTATTGTCTCTTTTACTTTAGCGCTAAACCAGATTACCTTTAGTGTGATTTCTATTTTTTCGAAGGTCTCAAATGCAGACAATAATTTTATAATAAAGTATTATAATCATTAATCTTGTTGCCTTGGACAATTTAAGAGTGTATAATGGTGAGTGTTTATAGTAAAATGTTGTGTAAATATTCAAAGTGGTTGATATATGTAATTGGTAATGAAATAACTACATAAATAAACAAAGAGTAATATATAACAATTGCGTTCGTATTTGTAAATCATTTAGTAATATATAGTTGGAAATCTAATAATGTCTTCGCTCATGTCTGTGTGTAAATTAAAGATATGTAATGGTTGTTTGTATTAAGTTGTACTAATGAATCGGTAACGACATTTGTCTATAGAGATCTCTTTTAAATCCTTGTACTGTACGATTATATTTGATAGAAAATGGTAAGCTGTTCCAAAAAATGATGTATGCATGAATGAATGGTTATGCTGGGGTATTATAAAATTTAATGTACGGATTGACTGAAACGATATAAGTACATCATATAAATATTTAGGTTTTTTGTTTTTTCTAAGTTTAAATAGGAATATGAGTTGCATATGTCTAAGATAATCGAACAAAGTTTTGAAATCTAGAGATATGAGATATGATGATGATTGCGTTTTTTTAAATACAAATCTGATGCAGGAATTAAAGGCAAGCTGCAAAATTCTTTCGGATCTGCAACTCTTCTTTGAGGCAACAACAATGACACCACAGCAAAAATGAGGTATAATAAGAGATTTAATTAATGAAATTCTAGTTTGTAATGAAGTGAGAGATTGCACCAAAAGCTTCGAAGTGCACAATATAACTTAGACGAAACTTTATTGCAATGATCGATCCAATAAAAAGATGAATTAATAGTTAATCCCAGATTAAAAACAGTGTTGCTTAAAGAAATTATTGAATTATCTAAGATAAGTGGATCAGTAGTGCATCATTTCTAAATTTTATTATGGTTGCCTGTGTCATGTTAGCATATAAGTAAATACCATTTTGGATAAATCAATTAGAAATATTAGACAAATCATGATTAACACGGGATATGCTTTCATTTATTGTATTAGCTCTAGAAACTGCATAAAGGTGACAGGAAGAAAAAGTTAGTTTTGATGGAAAGTCGTTAATAAACATCGAAAATAGCAAGGGTACAAGAACAGACTCCTGAGGTACTCCTCAGGACGAGGTGATGATGTATAATTCGCAATAGTTACACATTGAGCTCTTTGTGATAAATCTCAATTTTATCATTAATATTAGCAGTATGATCTACCCAAATCATAAGAATGAAGCGAATCGGAAAGATTTGATATATGGACGTTTTTCTAATCACGATAGCAGATAGTTTCTACAAAATTATTGCATTTAATACGAATGTACGCCGTTTCGCCGAATGCTTATTTTTTTAATTTATCCTGTAAATTGAATCATTTTTGATGTGTAAACATCTATAGCGGGGCTGTGACCAGGGTAAAATCTGGCATAACGCAGCGTTAGTTGTAA
>JANSTU010021939.1:0-13377 GCA_027564075.1 Bolitophila hybrida
GTGGCTGTGATGAATTATTTATTATGTAGTGGTAAATATTTTTTTAACCAAAAAAAAAATCAATTTCTTGAATAATTTAGAGAAAATGGAAAATTATTGCAAAAAGTAGGCAGTATTATATTAATATTTTATGCCTTATCGATTTGAGTTAATTAGGTTAATAATGAGGTGGTAGACTTTTTTTATATATTTTTGTTTGGTGTTTATGCAAATTTGTGTACTAATACTAATCTTAAATTATTATGTGTATTTCTTTTCTGTTTATCTATCGTGCAAAAAATTGTTATATATAAAAATAGATCTGGAATGGTAATTATCCGAATAAGTCTTGTGAAGGTTTTTTTTTTAAGTTTTTCTGTATGTTTCAAAAAAAAAGCTATAATTAATGCTCAAATCGAAATGCTGCAACTTCAATAAAATCTTTAAATCGGGATTTGCTTGAGTCTGCGAGTTTTATAGTTTTATTGCTTCTTTGGAAGTTTTATATTTTTTAATTAAAGAGATCACACACTCGTGGAAATTGTCGACTTTTTTATGGAAACTAGTAAAAAATTTAATAATATGAATATATTATCTTAGGGTATAGACGATAAATATTTCCACCATAGACACGTATCGCGAAAATACATTTTTTTTTAAATTTATTTATGAAAATTTTTTTGGACGTATAAAGTAGTTTTTTATAATTTCGGTCACCGACTTGAGAAATTCCATATTGAGAAAAATACGTTGAAAGTTTCATACATCCGCCGATTCCAAAATATCAAATGATGCTGCCTTTCCTCAAATGTGCTCTTGGCCTTGAAATTTGGAGGATATATTTTCAAGGTCCCGGAAAAGTTAGAATCGCATTCGGTTCAAAACGATTGGTGTTATTTTTTTGGTTTCATACATGTATAGCGATACCGAAACTATTAAAGAGTTACTCCTATAATAGCTTGATGGTTCATCAACTATGGTTTACGGAACCACTACCAATTACCAATTTCGTGGTCAATTGAAGATGTTTGACTTTAAGGGGATAGACCAATTTCTAGATCTGAAAATGGGCTATATTTTTTGGGATATTAAACAAAAAAATAAGACCAAGTAGTATTTTTTTAAGTGACGTCAGAGTGCCTGAAATTAAAAAAAGCGATAAACTACTGCAGTTGTAAGTGATGTAAGAGTGCCTGAAATAAATTTAAAAAAAAACGAAAACCAATATCTAGATAACATTTTTATTATAAACTAGGATATACTGACAAAATGGCAGCGTTTTGAAAAAAATATTTAATTTTGCCTAAAAACGTCAGTTTTTGGCATTTCTAAATATCCAATTCGGAAGTCCTATACGGTACTTAAAAACATATGCTGAGAATGAATCGAAATTTCAGTTCAATTTGTTCGCCAGTAAGAGCTGCAGCCATTTTCAAAAATGCAGTTTCGAGAAAATAAGGGGAGGTTTTTTTATATATTTTTTTCATAGAAGTAAGTAAATGAAGCATTTGAGTTTTTTGACAGTTATTCATTTACTCTTAAAGTGTAGACAATTATTATTTTTTTTGCATTTAAGTGACAATCAAACGTCACGTTGAAAAAAGGTCTCCATCACACATACGATCATGTCATATAAAATGAAATATGATATTTATTGGAGCTTGAATCTATATATATGACGCTGTAGAAAATAAGCGCCTTGCAGTGTCCCTCGTAACTTGAACTAGGTTTATCTGAAAGCAAAAATCCAAAAAGATTTAATTTTTGTACATGTTTAGCGATTCCCCAACGATGCCAATATATTTTTTTATTTCTAATTTGTTTAAAACGTTTTTAAGCAAAAATCGTTATGGCGACGGTCGTACTGGTCTCCGAGGCAGAAACAATAAAAAATCATATCATATATATCATATCTCCGTCAAATTGTCTAGCCCCTTTATTATAAAAATGTATGCTTAACAAATTCGTAACATTAAACATAGATTAAACTATACACATACACATATTTATGTGAATTTCAATTTTGCATGAAATCATGTGGAAATTGCGCGATTGCTATGAATCTGTAGTATACGGAATTAGTAAGTGGTCTGGAGTTTTATAGCACAGTAGCTCCAATGGGAGAAGCACAGCACAAACAGCACATTAGCATGACCTGACCACTCGTGTGAACCCGTAATCGTCAATGAATCCGGTGTGCGGCTTCGCACAAGGGATTACAGGATCCAATGAGACTCTGAACTGAATTGGCATGCCGTCTCGTTCTTAATTATCAGGCATAGTGTGATTCCATTACGCATTTAATACGATGACGTATAGGACGTGCAAATATTATAACTTATAGATTTGTATTGAATTTTATCGAAAATTCGTGAGTTTAGTTCCATTTTTGTTCTTGCTTCACTTTTGTAGTTAGTTACTGAGGATGTAATCGTTTACTTGAAAAAGAAAAGAGAGAAAGAAAATCAGAATGAAATATACTGCTTTTTTGAAGAGGATGCTGGCCGTAATGTTCACAGAACAGAAATCAAACTCGATGATTTACTTGCTAAAAACGATCAACCGTCGATAAGCGCTGTATCGCACGAGAAGCCTCCAACACCAAAAAGTTGCAAGCGAGAAACTATCAAGTGGAAAAAGCCGAAGGACGATTACAATCTAAAGATTCTAACTAGAAAAGTCTTGTTACCGCATCGAATAATGATCCATTTTCTATACAAGAGATCACAATCTGAATCTATCAAAAATGTAAACCAATTTATTTTTGTTCCAAATAAAGCAGCTTAGAATTATAAAAATATTTTTTACATTCAAAATTATGGGTTAGTCTAAGATTTTCAGCCGAACAGAAACAGGAAATATAGTAACAGCAACTAATAAATTGCAGAAAAAAAAATGTTAGTTTAAACATCTTCCATGAGAGGTCTTGCTTTCCATTTGATTAGAATGGAAGACTGTTCTGAACTCATTTTAAGATATTAATCATCCATCATATTTGCGATAGAAACTCTGCACTCGCCAGCATCAACTGTTCAGCAAGGCTGCGAGAGAGACTGGTATATTAAGGCCTTGTCTCATTTTGCCGCTCTGTCTTGCGGAGAAACAGTGATTAGTTTGCATTACCGTAAATCCATCCGATAATTTAGAACGAGGTCAACATTCCCATATCGATCATATTTTAAATAATTAATTAGTAATAATCTAATAATAATTATATTCAAGTTTACCTTGTTCAATGTTCCAGGAAGCTCATGGATCCGGTAGAGGTGATAACTACACGGCTGCCCTTTATCGTATTCTCTTGAAAGGCTTTAAGACCAGCAGTGCAGTAGGTGGTGAATCGGTAAAATGGGAGAAGTCATTAATTTGCAAAAGACTTCCTGACAGTCGAGCACTTCGTGAAGCATACCACAGCGAGGCATTATTTAGGTAAATCTTGCGCAATTGAAAAAAAAAACAAAGAAAAAAAAATTAAGTGCGTAGGCCGGGAATCGAACCCGGATCAACTGCTTGGAAGGCAACTATGCTGACCATTACACCACCAACGCTATGTATACTGAATGTGATAATACTAAACCAATGTTTTATGTTGCATACTTTTAGGAACGAAGTAAAATTCTACACTATCATTTTGCCAGAGTTAATAGCATTTCAGCGACGCAAAACCAAAGATGAGCTTCGTGCAACTCCACAATGCTATCTTGCCCGAAACGATCTTGTCGTCCTAGAGGACCTACGAGTTCGTAATTTTCAGATGCCCGATAGACGGGCAGGCCTTAATAATCTTCAAATGGAGGCCGTTCTAAAGGAGTTGGCAGTTTTCCATTCGTTAAGTTTGGCTTATAAAGTATGAAATTGTACAGTTTTATCAAAACATTTGAAAGGTTTCAATACATTTTATTGTTTATTTAGGATCAATTTCCAAACGAATTCGAGACGCTCAAATCGCATATCGTAGAGGGAATATTCTCGGAAAGCAATACGGATTGGTATCAGAATTACTATCGTTGTCTGACCAGGAATGCTATTGAAATGGTATCAGCGGAAGTTTCAGCGGACTCGGAGTATGTTAAACGTTTACGTGCGTTTATCGAAACGGACACATTTTTTGCAAAGATGGTCAAACTAGTTGACACTGACACGGAACTCAGCGTAATTTGTCATGGTGATTGTTGGACAAACAATTTTTTGTACCGTTACGATGATTTGGGCACAATTCTCGAGACGTGTCTCGTCGATTTTCAGCTAATCCGTTACGGTTCACCAGCTCTGGACATTTCGAATTTAATATTTTGTTGCACGGAAAAAACCCAAAGAACGGAACACATGCAAGACTGGCTAAAATTGTACCATCATGAACTTGTACGCTCACTGCGTGTTCTTGGATCTTTGCCGAATTTCTGTGGGGACACCGAGGATGAGCTGTGGAGGAAGTAGGTCACTTTTCAGACAATATTTAAATGAATTTTCTGATTTAATTTACTTTCAGGCTTCAAGACGAATTTCAAACATTTGCCAAATTCGGACTTGGTCTGGCCATGGACATTCTGCCGATTAGTACATGCTCTTCAGAGGAGGCACCTGATTTGTACCTGAGCATAAGCGAAAAGATAACAGGAGCACCAGAATTAGATGTGCCTATTAACGCATTGTGTCGTCAGAAGATGACGGACATCGTAGTCGATCTAGTGGATGCCAAGATGCTTTAAAATTACACATACACAAACAAATGTACTGTACTAATACCACCAACCTTTATACACATAACGCTTACGCTACACAAATACACATTTGTACAATTTTTCTGTTTTTATACACGTATTTCGGACAATAAAAAATAAATTTCACATACTATCAGGGGTCATTTTTAATATTTTAGCGCTATCTATTATCGATATTACAAAAAAAAAGTATGTCAGAAGTGGGATTTGAACCCACGCCCTCAGATGAGGACCAGAACACTCAGCACCCAATTGTATGGGTAAGATTTCTCTTGAGTCTGGCGCCTTAGACCGCTCGGCCATCCTGACAGTTGAATTTAGTCTGCTTAATTTAGATACGCCGATAGATATTTACAGTTATTTATTACTATTTATACTTTTAATATATGTAAAAGAGTCCATTTACACATTTATATACAAGTTATAAGGATAAGATAATGTCAATAAAATTTGAATTTACAAATAGTTCACCAATAAAATTAAAACTTTTATTACGAATCTTTTAATCGTAATAGACTAAAAAACTATTTTTTACACAAAAAATATTAATTATAAAAAGTATAAAAAAGATACGCCCGGGCAGGGACTTGAACCCTGGACCCTTGGATTAAAAGTCCAATGCTCTACCGACTGAGCTACCCGGGCCATGTTAACATTCTGCAAAAAGCCATTTATGATATATATCCTATTAGAAAGATTATTGATAGTAAAAGAATTTGTTTACAGTTTCTACATATCTACACCTAATAAATTTAATTTTAATATCACTGTCTACCACGATATATAGATTAGATTTGTGTGTATGGAGTAACGTTCTAAGTAAGAACGGACGCATGCAAGTTGCACATTTATTACATTTATTTATTTTGGTACTCAAATGTTTTTATCGGCACTCGGCACAATTAATTAAGTAATTATACCTATACAAATCCGCTGAATATATAAACTTGAAAAAGAATAAGTTGGTTTCTAATATATAGTAGGGATATTATATAATCGATTTGATGTTTTGCTATTTAAAAAGCTTCGTATTAATATATAAATTAATAACACTAACAATATTTTTTTCTTTGCGCAATATAATATTTAATAAGCTGTATAAGACTATAAATTACATCGTTAATAACAATTACGTAATTATAAATAAACATATAATCTATACTTAGAAACTTAGATTTTAGAATAATTTGCTCACAGCAATGAGTGCCTCCTACGAAAAAGAGTATTCAAACCGCATCGCACTTCACTCCATTGCCAACCAAAAAACATTTAATAACACATAGCTTCTAAAACTTTCGATCTGCTCTCTGTGCTAAATGTCATGATAAAGAGAAAAAACACACACACACATACAAAACATAAACGCGATAAACCAAACCAAAAGTGTACTTTTTCCACCCACAAATTACGGTTTTGGATGCAATCTGGGCACAACCACTGTGTTCCTAATGAATACGGACGAACCCCTAGTTCAATTGGATTTCGAAGAAACCAACGAAATACATTTGCACGAAGATAAACTTCAATTTTCATTGGAGAACCTCGCATCAATACCACAACGCAACCAGCATCAGCATCAAGTTCATCCGCAAATCCATCACAAACAGCAGCTGCCCCAAAACCACCGAGCGTTCGCCAGTGATACGCTTCTGTCGGATGATCGACATAGCATAATCTCGTTGTCCAGCACATCAACGAACGAAGAGGCAGACGACGTTGGTCTGGTGCCTGAGGTCGGATTTGACAACATCAACCTGGAGGGCAGTGACAGTCGTGAATCGCAGCCCCTGCTTGGCGGGGGTCGCGATCATCCGGATATCGTGTGCAATACATTTCCAGGTAAGTTCTTTGTTCAGCGTACATAAACAGAATTGCTCAAGGTTGGGTGCGATTAGATTTCATCAAATGCATCTTTTCTATAATCTCTCTGTATAAATTATCCTAGACAGTTGGAAAGTTTAATATATTTGCAAATATATTTCGTGAAGTCAAACAAATGCAGTCGCCGTTGCAATACAGTGGCGTTCTCCTTGCACTATTGAAGTATTATTAAACGATGATTCATATGCTAAATGTTGAAAACATGTAAACACATAACACGCACACAGCCATACCACGAGTCATTGTTGTTATACTTATTATTAATGCGTCTACATCCTACTTCTATGTATATTTTCGATAAAGATTAAAATTCATAGATGCTTGCTCGCTTTGGATGATTGTTGCATTTATTGTTATAGTATGTAAATCTCTTTAGATTTTTATTTAAATCTATAACGTAAAGGGCTTCTTGCAACTGCATTATTAATGATACATATTCTGCATAAGTTATGTAAAAATGAATTAATTCTTCTGTAGAAATACAACAAATCTAATCTTAATTTCTTAGGGTCAATCCCATCAATCTATATATGCATGATTATATAAATCAAGTAGTGGCAAAATAATTTATTGAGATTCAAATATATATTTTTTTAAATAATTATTCAATTATAATTAACTTACCAAATCAAGTATAGAATCTTGGACTACAGCTGAACTGGTCTGACCATGTCACTTCTAGCCATATAACTTATTAATGACATCGGACTTACGTCTTATGCTTATAGGATATGTACTTATGGGATTAATTACTTCATCGGCATTCAGAATTTAATGCCTAATTTTGTGTAAGTTTGATAACCTTGGTAATAAGCGCAATATCATTCTTTGTTGCTCTCTTAAAGACTTTTATAAAATTAAATTTATATTGAAACCCGTTTTCCGAACTGTTTTCAATACATTTCCATTGTGGAGCCGCTACGAAAGGTCTATCTATCATTCTCAACAACGAATGCATTTCTCTTTCTTGGTGTATGACATTGCTACCTGGTATTCTCGGCGCACGTGGAATAAATTAATTCCAATCAAGCAATGCAATGATTATTTCAATTATTATTACAAACATATAGTTGTTTTTTAGATGATGTTTTTGTGGTGTGACTTGTTATAATTCCACTCTGTAATTTGCATATCATTGTTTTCTTTATTGTTTTTTGAACAAATATTTACAGTGAGTAACAAAACTCATCCGAAACCAATCGTTTTTTGATCTGATCGTAATTTCGATTTTTTAACACGAATTTTGATTGGATATATTAAAAAAAAAAGATTTATCTAAGAATATTAAAAATAGTTTGTATTTTGTGGAATAATTATAAAATATCAGACACTTCTAAGAGAAATTGCTTGCATTTTATATATAATATAATATATAACATTACAATTACTTATTTCCCAAAATTTATAGTCGAACATATGTTGAAAACTACTTTCTTCTGTTACTATTTTTTTAGTAAGATATCTTTTTTGCAATCATCACACATCTACACATCATTAAATCAAGCAAAGTGATGCGTCCATTATCCTCTGTCTGACAATAACAGTGTAAGTTTTGCATAAAGTATAGTTAAATTATTGGGGTTAGGGACTTAATCCAGAAACCGAAATCCAAAAATTCAAAATTTGGAAATAGTAGTATTATTAATAAGATATTTTGTATCTTATATATATTAACTTTATTCAAGGCGAGTCGAAATCCATGTAATATTATAGTACACTTTTTTTATGGTGTACTTAAGATTAGATTTATGTATATATGCAATTATTTTTCTTAAAAATCAATTGTGTTTTTGTTATGGTAATGGATATTTCTTAAAGCATCATTTATATTTCTTATATTCGTTCAAAATATGGGTAATTGTAAGTGTTTCTATATAACAAAAATTTCAAATTGGTTGTCCTAACTTTTCTATTAGATATTTATGTGTCAATCAAAAATGTCTATTCCGAGGTCGGCACATCACAACTTCTTCGCGTTTAATTAATTATAAGGTTCTTGGTCGTTTATAGGGGTCGCATTCCGCATTTTTATTTGTTTTTATTTTACAATCTGGGACAGTCAATAATAATCTTTCTAGAGGCTTGGCAGTAATATCTACCATATCGTTCCCTTTAATATTCCTATAGCCAAGAACCGAAAAGTGTATGTTTATCAATTTGGTAGTAATTTTATCTTGAATTTCAATTATTATATTATTGTTCGTATATTTTTTTTAAATTTGTTTTCGAGGATTTCCTCTACTGATCTTCTCAAGGAGCAATACATCAGTTGTGTATGATGAAAGAAATTCGTTAGTTTTAATATAGTAAACTATTTCTGGGAATACATCAGCATAGCCTGTCCGATTATCGGAGACAGAGCCATCGGTTTATATTTGTGTATACGCTTAATAATGTCTGAGAGACGCAACGAAAGCAACGTTATTAAATCTGGTTAAATCGATATTAACATGATGATAGATATTATCTTCTGTGAAGTAATGTTTTTCGTGTAGTTCTGTTGAAATTAAAATATTTTTGTGGATGGACTTTGTATTAATATACGTTTTGGAGTGAACATTTTCTATGTTTTTATTTAAAATTTTAAATGATCAAAATTCTAGGGATGAAAGAATATTTTAAATATATTGTTTCAATATGTTAATGTTTTTATAAATTTCATATGTATATGATTAAAATTTAAATTAAATCATGAGCGAATATATTTTGGAACTTAATCACCCGTATTCACAATCAACATTTCTTATAAATTTTAAATTAAATATATAAATTTTAAGTAAAAAATGTTAAGCTAAAACTGCATAAAATTAAGTCTTCAAAAATTATATTTGTATTATGTATTCACATTCATCAGTTTTGAGATTATCATTTTCAACATTGCTTAAAATTTATATTCAATTTGACAGCGTAAGCAAATGTCAAATAATTTTGTGGACACTCTACATATTCGATTTCATCGCTTGCATCAGAGAGCAGACTGTAAATGAATGACTAAATAATGTGTAAGAAACAACCATGGCTCCACCGGAAGTCAGCCAACAAGTAACTACTAAGCTGGAAAATGTCGTTAGCAGGAAAGTTAGCATCGGCATAGGTTATTTTTAAAATGGCGTTGTTGAATTACAACGTGACATCCATCGATAGCTCCAATAATTGTGGGCATTTTTAATATTTGCATAAATGCAGCTTTCGTTGCAGACATTTCGACAGCTGATTTGGGAAACTTAATATGTTAACCAGTCAATTTAACAAGCTCGTTTGTTACTAATGTAAGGCATTGACATAAAGATGTTTGGGGTCGGGCAAACATTCGGTTATCGCCAGATGGTTTCTGGTAGCTACCATGTGCATTCAAGTGCAAAGCACCCAAAAATCGTAGTGTAAAGCGGAATATCTGAACTAAATAATTGCTTTACTGTTTGCTGGTCTAGCCGGGTATGTCAAACAAAAAGGATCTCTTTTATCTCGCCAGAATGCTAGCGTTCTTGCGTCTAAAACAATAAAAAAAAAAATTATTTAAATATATACAGTATACATATTATCTATCAAAAATACCGTGCTTCATAATCGAATTCCTCAAGACATAACCTAAAATGTATCTAAAATACACAAATTTCTCAATTTTTATAAATGCATGCAATTTTAAGAAGAGCAATTTTTAGAATTTTCACATGACATTTCAATTTTGAATTTGCAATTTTTGCCTAAAAGTGTTATCTCAAAATCGAAAACTCTTAAAAGTGGTGCCAAATTTTGATTGTGAGTTGTGTAGTTGTGCCAACTAAAAAGTAGAATCACCTTTTACAATGGACTGAAAACAATATATACTAAATTGCCGTTTTTAATATTTTTTTAATTGATTTTTAAAAAAACAAATAAAAGTACATTAAAGACAAGCCAAATTCAGTTTTCAAATATACAAAACACTTCAACACTAATAAATGTGGCATTCTTTGACCACACAAAAAATGAATGGCCCTTTTCAAACATATATACAAATTGCTGCAACTGTTATATTTTGGATCCTTTTTTTTGGAATATGTCTGTGTATAAACTACGGTAAACATACACATATATATTATATATACATATAAATAAATCGTTCAATTTAATGGGTTTTATGTTGAGGGTGTGTGTGCTCTTCCACATATTGAGTTCACTTGTGTGCGAACTTCGATTTTTATTGCGACATTAACAAGAGGACTTTTATTATATAATACTTTTTTATTTGAACATCTTTTCCGAAGATTTATATGTATATAAATAAAAATGTTATTTTTACGATATGCACATTTTTTTATTATTTGATTGTATAAGGTAATCAATTATTTATTTGCAACTCCTAGGCGCTTTTTTTGGTCTTTGAAGACCTGGTTGGCGAAACATTAATAGTAATAATCAAATATACTTTGCTCTTAACCTGCAAAATATTGTAACTGTATAGATATAAACAAATGCGATAAAAAAATGTAACTTTGAGCCCAAAATTGGCTCAATGTATCACCAAATCAGTCAAAGAGCCGACAAGTACATAACATGTTGCTTTATTCGAAACGAAGCTTTTTAAAATTGTCTGTTGATACCACATTGGTAAGCCTTCTCGAAAATCAACCCCATAGGACTTTTAGATCAGACAAGAAAAACACTTCAATGCATCGTTTATGTGTTTGTACTTATATGTATAAGTATAGGTAAAGTACATCCTTATAATAAAAAAAGCAATACAACTAAATCCATAATCCAACAACTTGTTTTGCGCGCACTTCTAGCGAATTCGTCAAGCTCATATGCTTATTTCGAGTTGTTTTTTTTATTGCCACTGCTATTTTACGATTATATGCGATACAAGATTATTTTGTATATATAGGTAGGTTACTGTAGACGCGGGCGCGTAAAAATTGTATATCGTTTTTATCAAGCGTATAAATTATATTATATGGTAGTATATATTATATATAAAGACCAACCTTGAAACAATTGTACTTGCGTGTGCTCTTTGAGCAAATTGACAAATTTATGGTGCTTGCACGAAAACACAAACAAACACACGCATATTTTTTTTTGCTTTTCTTTGTATATATTTGCAATAAATGTGCGAGAGGCATTTGCATTCGCTGGAAGAAAAATAAAAATGGCATTTTCTGTGGAAATGCACGGAATCAATAGAGCACATGCAAAAGCAAAATGTGCTGCCCTATATTTACGGTACAGCAAATATTTGATTGTAACAACATTTATACAAGCAAAAATACAGATTTACATGAAAATAGAAGCACATTTATGGTGTCACCGGGAAATAAATACTCCATCTTCACAATACTTGCTATATCCTTCCTCCTATACTCCCAATACCAGTAAATGAAATTATTAGGATAGTTTGTTTTTTATAACAACTAAAGAACAATTTAGATTATTGCGAAGTCTTGCAATAATCGTGTAATTTCCGTGCAATGACCTCGCAATATAGTGAAAAATGGCATGTAATATGGTATGCAATGAATATTGAGAAGTCATATTGAAACACTGCGTTTATTTCAAATTTTATAGTGCAAACGACTCATTGCAACTCATTTATGTTATTGCGGCAGTACAAATATATTATGAGTATGTAAACTATTATTGAATCATTAGTTCAGGTTTGAGTGTGTTTGTTTTAGTTGTCACTTTATGTTCACACAAACCGGTGTCTGTTTTTGTTTTGTATGGACAAAAGTTCCTGTCTGTTTCTAATTATTGTCTTATTGGTTTATTGATTTGTGAAAAGGATGTATAGAGCCAAGATGTCTTTGTCCGGGCTCAAGGTGATATTTAAAACACGCAATAAACAATTTAATGTGTAATTCATCAAGTCATCTATTTTAGTTGGCTATACGCAACGTTTCTCATCTTTTTCGTCCATCAACAACATTGAAACGTCGCATTAATAATATAGCAATAGGTTGGCAATAGTGGTAATCAATCGAAAATCTATTACAATATTAATTCTTTCAATGCCTCATTGTGACACCTTCGCAATAAATGCCTTGCAATAGTATTTCAAGAATTTCTTTGTAGTTTAAACGATTGCAAGATTTGTTCATTGGATCAAGACCGCAATGTTTAAATCGACGATATAATCATACATAATTATTTGCGTTTAAACCATTTTCCATAGGACGACCACCAGGAATTCACAAAACTATAAAAGCAATCATCTTATTGAACTGTACAAATAATCGGAAATGTTTTAAAGTTTAATTAAGAATAAGTAATTGGTAAAATACATCAAAGTTTTAAGCTTCGTATATACAAAATGGTTGATTTCTGGAAAAATCTTCCAATCAATATCGAAAGGAAAATCCTTTGATGCGTTGTGGTTGCGAAACGATTCTCTGTGTGCGCACTTATTTCAAGTGAACTATATACACATCTATACATCACAAAGAGCATAGTATTGAATTGAGATCTGAAAGCACGTAACTTCCCATAAATACATATCAATAGCAATAGAAAAATCGGTATTTTACAATAAAGTATTACTTTATAGTTTTGTGTAACTATATACACAATTACAATTAACTATATAATTTGATGGAATCATGATTTATGACTTATTGGCGATCAGTTATCAAAATAATAAAACATATCCTCTTCCTAGATTTTCAACTTCAGCGGTTCGACTATCCATCGTTTCAAATGGTATTTGAAATGGTTTATAAAAACGGTGTTCTGAGTCATGGTCATAACCA
Organism: Bolitophila hybrida; assembly: GCA_027564075.1. Lineage (NCBI taxonomy): Eukaryota > Metazoa > Arthropoda > Insecta > Diptera > Mycetophilidae > Bolitophila > Bolitophila hybrida. The sequence goes on from JANSTU010021939.1 coordinate 13,310, forward strand.
TAGCCATAGCCGAGTGGGTTAACGCGTTGGCCTGGCTTATGGGAGGTCGCCGGTTCAAACCCGGCCGG
>JANSTU010021950.1:0-13377 GCA_027564075.1 Bolitophila hybrida
TTTCGAATGTAGCACTTTAAATCAGTAGGTTCCTCTTGCTATTAATAGCCTATTTCTGAAATAGGTTATTGATTTGGTATAACGGAACATTAATGCCACAATTAACATATACACACGCACTCTGTATAGAACAAAAAGTGTATGATGGCGTTGATGAATTCACGATTCTGAATATAAAATAGCAAGATAGATCTCGGTGCATAGAGATATCTCAAAAATATACGCATTTGCCCTGAAAAGTTGTTAGAGTCGCGTCAGGGCAAATAAAGACATCCAATAGAAAATATTAAAAATGATTAATTATTTTTTTCTTCGACAACAATCTCAAAGATTAGACGCAATACAGTTACTGTTATTTTTTTATAATTTTTTTTTTTATATTTAAAAAAAAAAAAAATAAATTCATTGGATATTAGAATCGTTGGACATTAAAAGAGGAAAGTTGGTTGGTTCTAGCCACGCTATTATTATTGATTGCAAGATTAATAGTGTTTTTTTAAATTGTCATTCATCCCTCTTTTCTCTACAAAATTGTCGAGTTCTTTCGCTGGCGCCATCGTTATAACATAAACTTTCTCTTCTTGATACAAAATAAAGATTCATTTAAAAAAAAAACTTGATTTCAGCATTACGCAGAAGTTGATCGATATGCCCATAAATCATATCAATCTTTATTTAATTACTGACCTTTTTTAAAAAAGAATAAATTATGATCTACAGAATGTGTAGGTATATGTACACAGCACGCCCAGATAATTACATACATTGCGCATTGCAACAGACACTTATTATGTATAATATAAATTGATGTATTTGTGTATGTGTAAATGTACAACATAAATTTTATGTTCCTATAAGAAACGAAAACCTTTCTCTACACTCTAATTCTCTCTAACGACGACAAAAACAAAGCTCGTGCGCACACACAAAAAATACAAATACATATATATATATACAAACCATCGCGGAACGCTAAAATATAATGCAACTACATGTTATGTTTTCATCTTATAATAGGTTTGATCCCATTTATGTGCTCGCGCGAGCGGCAATATACACGCCTCGTTAGGTAAACCAAATTAATGCAAAAAGGCGGAGTGACCTATATATTTTGATGATACATCCTTATTGAATGCCTAGATATTATGTTGGCACATATATGTATGTTGCAATTTGAAATTTACGACGGTTCCTCCTCGTGACCGATCGCTGTCAATAGCATCATATATATATATATTATATTATGCATGATAGAAATATACATATTTAAAAATACATGTAACACTTTCACGAAAGCATACCTTTCGGAAATACTGAAATACTGGTGCGGTTATATTCTTTTGGCTGCATTGAGTATTTTGTTTTGGCACCGCTTCTTATGTTTCGAACGGAGAACTGTTTCTGCCAAGACTTTTAAAGACAGATGATACAGGCCAAATGTTTTGACATATTTGTTTGGAAATAGTATTTATAATATTTAATCTAAATTAAACATAGAAAGACTGAGAGGATATTGATAATCTGTCAAATTGAGCGTTGAGAACAAAGCGCTTTCAAATAAGATCAAAATTTTGACTCGAAAATTGTAGTTATCAATCGCAAAAATATAATTACACATTTTTCGGCAAGAAAATCTACAAATAGTCTGCTATGAATGCTAATGTATGAGGAGTGATGATTTACAGTACGAAACTAAAATATAGAGGGTTGACAAAGTCAATCTTTGCTTGTACATTTTTCGTTCACAATATCTATAGTACATTATGGCGGTATACTATTTTAAAGAGAATCCGAAATACCGGATAGAAATGTAAGTGGCTGCACCCATATTTAATAATAATGCGAATTCGCTCTATTCGAAACAGATCTCCTGCAAGCAGAAATATTCTGCAGGCATTCAAAAGTAACACCGAGTTCAGATGCTTATTTATTTTCATGTTTTCGTCTCATCTCTCATTGGATCCTGTAATCCCTTGTGGGACATAGGGCCAGTGTGCGATACCGCACACCGGATTCATTGACCATTACGGTTTCGCACGAGTGGTCAGGTCATGTCAATGTGCTACTGTGCTCTAACACGCACAACACATTAGGAGTCTTAATTTGCCCTGACGCCACTCTCACAACGTTGCAGGGCAAATGCTAATATTTTTGAGATATCTCTATGTACAGAGATCTACCTTGCTATTTATATTCGGAATCGTGAATCATCAACGCCAACATACATATATTTTTCTATTTTGGGTGCGTGTGTTCATGTTAATTGATGGCATTAATGTTCCGTTATTCCAAATCAATAACCTATTTCAGAAATTGGCTATTAATAGCAAAAGGATCCTATTGATTTAAAGTGCTACATTCGAAAAACACTTCGGTCTGCCGGCCGGAATTGAACCGGCGACCTCCTATAAGCCAGGCTAACGCGTTAACCCACTCGGCTATGGCTATGGTTATTGAAGGTAAGTTTTGATTTAAATATAATCTAGTTTTAGCTAAATAATTTAAACTCGTTTTTTCCCCGAAATCAAATTTCAAAGTTCAAAACGGTGAACAAGAATTCTTAACACAAACATTTCTGACATTTTTTATGTGTATTTCACATAAATTATAAACTGAAACTATGCAAAAATAAATATTATTTTAATAATATTTCTTCTAGGTTTAAATATTAAAAACTAATGTTATTTTCATTTGTATCAGCATGTACACACACCTTCAGTTTACATTATCATCAATTGATCGTATTCAAGCAGTTTGCTGGCAATGTTCAGAGCCGCCGAGCGGCCACTAGCTCAAGTAATAAGAAAATCAAAAGACCTCGCAGAAGTGACACACGCACTCGTGTGCAGTGCTCCAAAACAATCCAAAATAATGGTTTAAATACTATACTAAATCATTTTCTGTGCATCGTATTTGAAGATTAAAGTGCACTTGCATCCCTCCAATTCTTTGAAATTGGTAGAATATCGTCGGATTCGTTAATACATTGCTTTTAATTAACAAGAACTTTTAACCCTTGTGGCCATTTTGGATTTGTGCAGTTTTACACTAAACTTCAAAAAGAGTACTGTCAACGCGATTATTGTAATACGACGGTGTTTACGGAATTATATTAATTTCTTCATACTCTAGACACAAAACCTCTTCCAGATAATAAATAATTCTATAAAATGTCTCTGTCCAGTATACTGCCCGCACCGACCAACGTGATATGGGATCGTGAGTACGAAGGTGACTCGCTAGCGATGGGCGCTCCGTCAATGGGTGCTCTGGTGAGTGCCAAAGTTGCTTCCCCACCGTACGGTGAACGCAAAGGTTGGATTCCAAGAACGGAAGCTGATTTCGGAGATGGCGGAGCATTTCCAGAGATTGCTGTGGCCCAGTATCCACTGGGTATGGGCTCACCAGCAAATGCTGGAAAACAGTCCAATGCTCTGGCAATTCAACTCGACCAGGACGGCAAAGTGAAGTACGATGCGATTGCCAGACAAGGCCATGGCAAGGATAAAATAGTGTACTCCAGCATTAGTCAATTACTGCCCGCCGAAGTGTTGTCCGAAGATTGTGAATCTCTTCAGCGACCTGATGAAGAGAGTATAGCTGATACTACAGAGATTACACGACGTGCTTTAGAGAAACTCACAAACCAGAAGATTGCTGCATCTCTACCTGTTCGATGTGCTGAACGTGCAGGACCGGCACAGTACATTCGGTATACACCATCGCAACAGGGTGATGCCTTTAACTCGGGTGCAAAACAGCGTGTAATTCGTATGGTGGAAGCTCAAGTTGATCCCATGGAACCTCCAAAGTTTAAAATTAACAAGAAAATCCCTCGTGGTCCTCCATCACCACCAGCACCTGTGTTACATTCACCCACTCGTAATGTGACTGTTAAAGAGCAGAAGGAGTGGAAGGTTCCTCCGTGTATTTCAAATTGGAAGAACGCCAAGGGTTACACGATTCCATTGGATAAGCGATTGGCTGCCGATGGACGTGGTCTTCAGCAAGTGCACATCAACGAAAAGTTTGCCAAAATTGCAGAAGCTCTGTACATTGCTGACCGAAAGGCTCGTGAGGCTGTGGAAGCTCGTGCACAGCTCGAAAAGAAATTGGCACAAAAGGACAAGGAACGCAAGGAAGATCAACTGCGTCAGATGGCACAACGTGCTCGTGAGGAACGTGCTGGTATTCGAATGCCTGATGAGGTTGTACCCGGAAGTGCAGCAGGAGGAGCGAATGTGGGTACAAAAGAACGCGACGATCTACGAGCTGAACGTCATAGAGATCGGGTACGTGATCGTAATCTATCCAGGGCAGCTCCGGATAAACGATCGAAGCTGCAACGTGAACGTGAACGTGATATTTCCGAGCAGATTGCATTGGGAATGCCGGCCAAGACAAACGCTGCCGGTGAGACAATGTTTGACCAGCGTCTTTTCAATACTACGAAAGGCATGGACACAGGCTACGGAGACGATGAAGCCTATAATGTTTACGATAAACCATGGCGTGAGGCTGGCTCACTGGGAACGCATTTGTATAGACCCAGTAAGGCAGTGGACAATGAAGCATATGGTGCCGATTTGGAGAAGTTGGTCAACACCAGTCGTTTTGTTCCCGACAAGGAATTCAGTGGAACTGATCGATCGGCCCAGAATGCACGTACTGGTCCTGTGCAGTTTGAGAAAGAAGAGGATCCATTTGGTCTAGATCAGTTCTTGAACATGGCCAAGAAAGCTCCCAAAAGAAAGGAGGACGGCAGCAAGGGAGACGCCGGTGGTAGCAGCAGCAGCAGTAGTAATCGCGAAAAGGATCGTGGAGACAAGAAGAGAAGACGCGATTAAGGAAAATTGATTGATTGTGATTGTTTATTGAAAAACAATTAATGTATATTTTTTTGCACATGAATAAAGTTGATTTATTTGATTTTGTATTTCCTGAGTTTTGAATTTGCTTTTTGAAAATATATTTTTTTTATTTAAAAGCATACGGCTTTTTTGAAATAAAATTAAATTAAATGTTGGTGCAATAAACCAAATAGGCCAATACTGCGAGATGGTAAACTTTACAGGAGAGATATATTAATGTTAAATTTCGTGAGAGAATAGTTTAACAGTGTAATGCTCTCTTTTGGCTTTATGGTACTCAATAACTGTCAATAACAGCTGTTGTTTACATTTTCAATATTTTCTTATTTTACATTTCCATTCAACAAAATTACCAGAACTGAGCATCTTAAAATATGATGCTTACTCTGAAAGTCTTCCATCTGTTGAATTTCGTCTGGCTGGTGGCTTCGAAAGATTGCTTCGATGCGGACAAAGAACAATTGCACCGCTTTTCTGCCACAAAGACCGGCTATCGGTTTGTAGAGAACTCGAACATATCAGAAATAGAATATGAAGGTATTGAATTTTAATTATATAATATTATTCTGCATAATGTCTATTTCATTGAAAAACTTTAGGTTGTCGTCCGACCAGCATCTGGTCAATGGTTAGACACGGTACCCGCAATCCAAACGCACGCATTATCAACTTAATGAAAACTCATTTGCCAATAATTCGTGATAAAATTCTAAAAAACGCACATCACAACAGTTCATTATGCGAGCACGACTTGAACCTGTTTCGACGGTGGTCAGCGGCAAATGATCTCAGCGAGTCTAATGAAAAGTACCTAGTTCCTGAGGGAAGCGATGAAATGCTTCGTTTGGCCGAACGCATGCAGGCAAGATTCCCTGAATTACTGCCGGACATTTACTCAAATGCATCGTATAAGGTAAAAAAGGAAAATTAAATTCCAAACTGAATATTTATGTTTAATATGCAAATTAGTTTAAATTCACAGACACCGAACGAACGAAACGCAGTTTTGAGAGCTTTGCCACTGGCCTCTTTGGTCGTAATAACATCGATAATATTTGGTATGCAGCTGCTGAGAAAAGAGATGAGATTTTGAGGGTAATCTGAATTGCTTTTAGTTTTATTTTAATACTAAAAAAAATGTACAGTTTTATAAGAAATGTCCGCGATGGAACGCAGAGGTAGACGAAAACGCAAACGCACTGAATGAAGTTTACCTCTGGTCGGAGAGCAAGGAGATGAAAAATATTGTGCAGGAAATAGCAACAAAAATTGCAATACCCGAACTGACTAAACGTAAGAATTCTTAGTGCTAATCAGAGCATTGTGGGTCTGATCTTAGTCCTGCGTAAGCCCGTTCCTTAAGATTCGTTACTCTAAAGAGACATTTAGTGTCAATAAATATTATCATTATATTTTCAACATATTCCAGAGGACGTTCACCTGATGTACACGGTATGCTCATTTGAATCGGCCTGGGACAAGCACTCAATTTCACCGTGGTGCACACTATTTGATAAGTCGGCCGCACAGGTTTTTGAATTTCTCGAAGACTTGGAGTACTACTGGATCGATGGTTATGCGTACGAGTTGACATACAAGCAGGCCTGCCCGGCTATCGTAGACATGCTGAAGCATATCGAGTAAGTTTCAATGTTTTCATAAAATTACGAAACTTATGAAATAATCTCATTGTATATAGGCCCACTTCCAAGTATCCGAGGGCAACTTTTTACTTTAGTCATTCAGGAACAATACTCAAAATGCTTGCACATTTGGGTCTATACAAAGACAGTAGGGTTCTTACGCATCGAGACTTCCATATACAACGAAAATGGCGTGTTAGTCAGATAGATGCATTTGCCAGTAACATAGCATTTCTGGGATACAGGTAAAATTCATTGAAACTTCATAACATAATAAAATAATATATAATAAATATAAATTCAGCTGCAATAATGGACCGCATGTGTTACTATTGCACCAAGAGCGTCCTGTACGTTTACCTGGCTGTCCGACAAACTCTGATCTGTGCAAGTTGGATACAGTACGTCATGTACTGCGTGACTCGATCAACAACTGCCATTTTGACGAGATGTGCCAGATACGTTCGGCTACCGGTCACTCGGAATTATAGAGTGTATTTTAATGTAATTTATCGAAATTACATATATATATTTTTTAAATTTCTCATTTGAGATTTGCGACTCAATAATGACATTATTAAAGCATTTTTTTAATAAAACAGACAATAAAAATAATTTTAATAATTTAAAATAATTCATTATACAAAGTTCTAACTGGGCGCAGATATTATATCGTCTCGTGTATTATTGTCTCTTCAGAAAACATTGACAAAGAGAAAGAATCGAATTCAGCACTTAAAACTGAAGTGCGTCGCTTCTCACTCCATCACGAGTTAGACAGCATTCAGCATCGAACATCGATGCTTACAGTAAATAGTTACATTCTCATCTCGCGTCGTAATAGTAAAAGTATATTTGTGCTTGTGCTCGTGCTGTAAAATATTACGGTGAGTACTTTTTCAAGAAATATAAAAGTATTATTTTTTATTACTTATTTTTTGTTTGTTCTTGTCTTAAAAAAACACGCCTGCTCTAATTGGCTAAATGAAACGCTCAATCATCAATCGACTTCAATTTATACTAAATACTCGAAACTATTTTTTTTTATACGGCCTTATTAATTTAACATGAAAAATATTTCAAAACTTTTGTTTATATGAACTAAAAATGGAAATTTTGTTACTGCTGTTTTTCTGTCAATTGCCGTTTAATCGCCTCGACAGTTAATAACAGTTTGTTGTCTCACTGTCTCAACAAAAAGTAGCAGTTCGTGTAATCACATAACAACTGATATTGCCAAAGTCACAGTTAACAGTTGAAAATTCGATTTTTTTTTGTGTGGGACATTCTTGCAGTTCTAAAGCAGTTGAAAATGCGCAGTTGAATGTTTGAGTGATTACTTGAACTATCTTAAACTGTTATCAACTGTCGATGTTACCAACTGTCGCAAGTAAGAGTCCGTGTAATAGAAGCATTAGGCACTCGGTACACAGTACTCGGTGGTGAGTAGTTTTGCAGCGTACACAGACCAGTCCCAACGCACGAATTTGAAAATAAACAGGAAGATGAAGCAGAATGGGGACCCCTGGCTCTGACCAGCATGTACGGCTTTTCAAGAGATCCTCCTAGCTCTTTCAGAAATTGAAAAGATAGCCATGGGCCATTTTAACATAGTAACCGGTTGTACCATCTGCAAGAATTGAGTGTCTCGATATTTTGGTATAAATAGAGGCTAAATGGTGATTGGCGTTCAGTTACTGTTGAAACCTTGTCTTAAGTAGTCGCCTCTCTATATTCTCTCTACTCTCCCACCAAAAACTACAATTGTAATCTGGAACACATGGCAAACTCTGTGGACTGTGCAGTTTTTTCTCTCTCCGTATTCACTCTCTCACCAAAAGCTGCAATTGTAATCTGGAATACTTGGCTAACTCTATGGATTGCTGTAGCCGAGGTGAAAACCTGAAAATTAAGGAAAAAATATGCAGAAACCACAGGCAAGGAAGCAAAGTCTAGCTGCTTCTCCTAGATGTCCACCTAGAAGCATTGCTCCAAAACCGCTGCATCTTTGATATACAGCGACACCTGATCCCTTCCCACCTCTCCCAAAATTACAGGCGAGATATGTCAATATCCTTGAAGAAAGTGGTGAAATAAAGTAGAAATAAAGTATCAATGGCAATAGTTGGCTGATAGTGAGGCTCGGGGTAAAAGGAATGAGTTTGGCATCCATTTCAAGTCACAGAGAGTCTGGTCAAGCTACAGCTGATACAGCCAATGTGCCGTGTCCTAATTACTTAGAAATGATGTTCTTTGAGTCCGCCGAAGTGTCACCATCGTCCGAATCAACTTCTAAATTTATTCTTTTATTAATTTAATTTAAATCGTTTTAAGAAAGTGATTACAACAATTCGTTAATTTTAAACGATTGACAACTGCAATTCAAAAAAATCCAGGCTTTCGACGAGCCAACTAAAAAAATGCGACGCAGTATCGATGAAAAATCCACATTGCCGCCGTTATCACAAGCTACTCTCCAACAGATACCTTTCCAAAATTTCCTTCTCCATATGTCTTTTGGTCATTTAAAATTTGTATAATATAAATGAAAAATAGTGCATTATATTATATTAAATATTTTTCCTTCCTGATACAAATAGTCAATTATTGTGTTATCGCTAACTTAAATTATGTTACATTTTTATATATTTTATTAAAAGTTCTAACGTAAAGTAACCTGTTGCACCATCTGCCTGAGATAACTTATCAAAATAAGGTTAGATGTAAGAATTAAGTGTCTCGATATTTTGGTATAAATAGAGGCCGAATGGTGATTGAGCGTTCAGTTACTGTTTTAACCGCTTTTTTTTGCAGCCACCCCTCCTCTCCCTCTCTTTCACTAACACTCACCAACGCTCATCAAAAGCTGCAATTGTAACACTTGCCAAACTCTATGGACTACCGCAACCGTGGTGAATACAAGAAAATAAGGGATAGTATGCACAAACCACAGGCAAAATAGCAACACCCAGCTGCAGCCTCTCCTAGAAGCAATGCAAACTGCAGAAACTACAGGAGCTATATTGAAGGATGTCCAACCTGCAAACCCTAGGCGAAGTGGACCAAGAAATCTAGAACTTCACAACCGTATACATATAGATGCTCGAAAATCGAAACGCATCATTTCTGAGGCGAAGATGGCAGACACTTAGATATCTCAATCTCAAAATTAGAATCAAGAGTTTGACAAAGATTATCGATAAAAAAAACGCTGAAGATTCAGAAATGGAAATTATAATGCCAAATATGTGGTTAAGGTATTTTTTAAAAACCACAAGTGGTTTGAGAACTCGGTTCGCGAGATACTGTGAGTTAAAATAAAATGGGCATATCGAGTTAAAAATGCGTGTATCGGTCACACTTTGATAGTGCATTGGCGATATCGCCGATCGCTAAAAATGCTGTGACTGCGGGCAAATCGCGGGTTCTTTAAATATCTATCAAAGAGGCAGTTGAGGAGAATGATGAATCTCCATTATCCATTATTAGCTGATGAACCATTGGCAACATCTGAAATGACGAGGCAAAATTATTATCGATGGAAAGTTTGAATGCCCCGTATGGCCTATAAATCGAACCAAACGCATTATAAAATTTAACAAAGATCTTGAGAACAACATTTTCGAGACCATTTACATTTAGGTTACATTTTTTAAATTTTAAATTTACTCATTTGTAAGTATTTTTTTATTTTTTTGTTTTAGTTTGCTCGATTAATTAAAAAAAATATTATTTGGGTCCGACGTAAGGATTTCCCTAAAAATTATTATGGAAATATTTTCTTACAAGGATTTAGTGAAATATTTATGGCCGGAAAGGGCATTTATCGGATCTGCAGATATAGATATACATATACATTATAATTTATTTAATATTATTTATTATTATTAGTATTATTTAATATATAATATTATACAATAATTTATTAATTTGAATCAGCATCCTGTGGAAATCGAAGATAACATAAAATATTATATTATACGAGATATGCCGAGTATATGTTGGTTAGAGTGAAAACTATTAGCTCGACTATTTTATTAAATCGGCATAGGCAGTTGCCTACGCAGACAACATTGACGTCGTGGGTCATTGTACCATAGCAGTGAAAGAGACTTTCCTTTAAAAAGGCTCAGCTTCAAAAGTACTTTGCTTACACTGGGTCTTCACGAGTCTTTTTTATGGCACGACTTATGTGGAGACAGCAAAAAGGCAGGACATAAATTATGTACGACGATAAATTAAGTGACGACTTTTTTTGAAGTTTCAGATTTTCAGTACATAATATTGACAAGAAAAATATTCTTTAATTCATTTAAATCGAGAATTGAGTTAAAACCAAAGAATAATTTTCGTTGGTCATTGTGTAAAAAAAAATTAATATATATTTTGTTTTTGTAAAACTTACTGCTATACAAAAAGTTAATAAATTAATCTGTGTGCGTGTTCCAGCACGTCGCCATATTGGACATTTTATTACGTTTCTAGACGAAATATGTTTGCACCGACTGTGAACCGCTACAATTTTGAGGTCATTCAAGTACAAAACCATCTCTGTATGTTTGGTCTAGCAAGTATCTTCCGATCAACAGTGACTTTGTTCTATAAATAATCGTTTTCGACTAAAATGGGTGACCTGATATAGATATTCATGTTCACGTGTAATCTTATAAATTGGTGGTTGAACTGAAATAACGACAGAGTGGTAAATTTACCAAGAAAAAAGATTATTTGTAATAACACCACAAACAATACAGAGGCTAATTTCACCATTTATTTTTGGACTAAATTCTAAGTATTATTTGCTCTTGATCTTTAAGGGATTTAATGAATTGAATTCATACTTAAATTGCAATGTTTCAATAAAGATTTTTTTGCAAAAAACAACATTATATTTAAAACAATATTTTATTTACTTCTGATTGTTTATTGCAGATTTTCAATTATTAAAATGAGATTAGTAACAAGATTATTCTCGTAGGTAAAATGGTTAAATTGAAATAATCACAAAATAAAATGTTATCTTTACGTAATCTTCAAAGGTTCTCAATTTAGTTCATGCTGTTATCAGCAATAAAAAAAAGTATATATACTATGTATAAACGTTTATATAAAGAAAAAATATGTGCGCAATTGAATTATGAAACTTCCGAAACACTCAATTGGAAACCGATCTGTATACGCTTCACTTACAATCAAATGATATAGATCGAAAAAGTAAACTTCTTCAAAAAATAACCATAACAATCCAAATTGCATTATGCGGTAAATGCCATGACGCGCATGCGTCGTCAGTAATTTAAATAGTCTAAATATACATATGGCCAGACGAATGTCGCTGGCAGCAGTGATTGGCCCAAAGCAGTTGAAACCAGACAACCTGGTCACGGTTCGTTTATTCCGAACTGCATTGCTTTCAATTTCATAAATAAAATATATAAAATATATATAATATAAGAAATACAGTGATATGTATATTTTTCGGATCAATGCGGTTACGCTATAAGTTTTGCAGAAAATGTAAAAAATGTAGAATTAATTTAATATAATGCATATCAGCTGGACAAAAAGACTTTTCACAGGTTGATATACTTGTATTATTTATTATGTTACATGTCTTGCTTGAGATCATATGGATACAAATAGTCATATATTTCAGATGAGGATAAAACAAAATATTTCCGACAGATTCGTCTTGCTTGTGTACCGTTTTGTGATGTAAGAAATGAGATTTTTAAACATGACCCGCAAGTAAAACGGAAACCAAGTTACACACCGTTAAGCAGGGAAAGAGTATTGCACAAGTATTGACGCAGATCGCATTTTATCTGTTACATTGTAACAATAGTTGTCTATTAGATAATATAAGTTCATAGTTTGAGCTAGTTATACATTCAATGTGTAATTCAGATAATATCATATATGTACTGGACATAATAAAAAAAGTATCGGAATTAGTCGCTTTCATATTACAAATAAGGCTCTAGAGAGACGTTTTGTGAGCTTTCTCAAGTGAAGGTGTGCATTTTTGTCACCGCCGATTTTTATAGAAAATATTTCAAGTTCAAAAAATGCATTTTCGTCACCAAAAAAGTTAATTCTAATATGGTGATAAGAATGCACTGTGCATTTTTGTCACTAAATCGGATGAAATATTTTATAGAGTCAACGGCAGCGTATCCAATCCCAGTTAGCGCGGATTACTAGTTTTCATTTATGTACTCCTTTTTTCGGTACGGATCCTCAGAACTTACGCGGCATGACGAAATCTAAGTGAAATAAAGACGTTATTTTAAAATTATCGGCGGCGGCTAAAGCCAAGTTTTCATATTAAATAATGTCTATACATTATGGGATTTAAAAAAAAATCACTCTCCTTTTTCGACCAGAAAACTAAAAAAAATATTGGGGGAAATAAACCCTGAGAGGTAAAGGGCGTCTAAGTTTTATCAAAAAACAGTTAAAGTCAATTTTAATGTTAAAAAGGGAGAGTATTAAAACAGTGAATGGTATCAAAGGTATTTAAAATACGAAAAAAACGTTTAATAAGATCTGATTACCCTTAAGGAAGATAGGGGCAAAAAAATGTTTTGTATTTATTTGTATAGGAGGGAGCGGTGGGGAGTAACAAATCTGAAAGAATAATTATTAAAGTTATTCCGCTTTTTCTCGATCATTTCTCGCCCAATTCGCGCTGCCGATGGAGTTTCGCAAGGGCGGCATGTACTGTTGCGGATGCTTTATTTTTTTTGTTGCTTTCCACAAAGAATTATTAGAAGCTTTATTTTTTCATTGGATCCTTTAATCCCTTGTGGGACATAGGGCCAGTGTGCGATGCCGCACACCGGATTCATTAACCATTACGG
>JANSTU010021961.1:0-13376 GCA_027564075.1 Bolitophila hybrida
AATGCGCATATTTTTGAGATATCTCTATGCACCGAGATCTATCTTGCTATTTATATTTGGAATCGTGAATCATCAACTTCATCATACACTATTGTTATATACAGGGTGCGTGTGTATATGTTTATTGATGACATTAATGTTCCGTTATTCCAAATCAATAACCTTTCTCAGAAATAGGCTATTAATAGTATGACGAACCTACTAATTTAAAGAGCTACAGTAAAAAAATACTTTGGTCTGCCGGACGGGTTTGAACCGGCGATCTCTCATAAGCCAGGCCAACGCGTTAACCCACTCGGCTATGGCTATGGCATCTATTTTGAAGGTGGCCCAAAATTAATAAAAAGTGGCTAACTTTTTGCCTAGCGAATAGCGTTAGTGGCCTTGAATAAAAGTATTTTCGAAATTAGCCGCATTGAAATGTCATATGCAGATGTAAACAGTAGCCGGTGGCCCACTTTTTGTCCTGCGGATACCGTTTTCGATAAAGTGACACACTTTTTAAATAGTTATTCACTCAGAATAGGCCCGTTGCTACTGCGAAAATCTGCAACTGACATTTCAATGTGGCTAATTTCGAAAATACTTTTACTCAGGGCCACTAACGCTATTCGCAAGGAAAAAAGTGAGTCACTTTTTATTAATTTTAGACCACTTACACTTGTGTTTAATTATTATTATTTTATTTTTAATTTACCCAAAATATTTCGAGGGCATGTCCACAAAATGCTTTTACAAAAAGAACGGCAAGAACAATAGTAAGTTTTTATAATGTTATTATTTCATTTGCAATAATAAAAAATACATTTTTTTTAACATTTCAAGCAATTTCATACTAGCGTTAAAAAGGCAAAGTGTGTGGGAGGTGTGAACGACAGAGGAATAAAGTTAGGGCAGTATTTAGACTGCCCAAATATATTTGTCGAATAGTTGTGTGTCTATATATATTTTATATTTAGTTTTATGGCAGAATATGGCAGCTGGTTTTTTGTCGATTTCAACAATACGAGTATTTTGCACAGTCGGAACAACAATGTCAGAAATGTGTCGATCAACAAGTGGGTCACCGGCTACAGCCAAAATCTGCAACTGACATTTCAATGCGGCTAATTTCTAAAAAAAAATTTACTCAGTGCTTAACGTTATTCCGAAGGCAAAATAGATGGTGACTCCTTGGTGATTGTGTTTAATTATTATTATATATATTTAAAAATATAATTTATTTATTCTTTAGAAAAATTCAATCCAATTCGTATCATTAAAAAAGTGGTGTCTTTATTATTGTTTAAATATATTTATTATATACTTGTTATTTTATTTTATGGTTTATTGATAAATGCCAAGGCATATTTACCATACAGACTAATCCATAAGTTATGAAATTGAAATTGTATTGACACAGCGCCTGTGTCTGATATGAAGAGAAATGGGGTCCACAATGATTCACACAATAGATTTAGGCAGATTTAGTGGCAGACACCTAATAATAACACCTAAAAATGATTAAAAATATGAATTAATGTGTTATAATTATTAAAATACGTATATTACTAAATTTACGAGTATTTGCAATGCACCACAAGGTCTACAAGATATGATTATATGAAAATGGTGAACTTACTTGAAATTGTATAATACGCGTCTGTGTCTGTGAATAAAAATTGGTCACACGATGATTTACATACAATAGACTCCGTCGATTTAAAAATTATGAAAAACAAGAATAGCGCATTTGAGCTACAGGCCACTAGTAACTCACTCAGAATATGGCAGGTGGCATCTAGTTTCTTTGTCGATTTAATCAATAATCAATCAATAATCAATGCAGTCGGAACAACAATGTCAGAAATGTGTCGATCAAGAAAAAAATGAACATGTTCATTCCTTGTCGATCGCTGTCAATCAAATTGGCCATTTAATAAAAATGGCGTTAATATTATCGATTATCGATCGTGTCAGACAGGCTGATCGACACCCAATAACATCAGTCTCATCAAAAAATGACAAAGTAGATGGTATAATCGAGTCTTAATGTCATAGAATGGTTATAGCCATATAGAGGAAAGAAGAGCACCTAACTCAGGTTAAAACCCAGACCAGAACGCTTTTATGGATTTGTTGGTCTTTGTCTCAATATGTTTGTTGAAAAGAAGTTTCCTGTCAAGGATAACTCCTAAGTATTTCACTTCTGCTGTAAGCTTTAGTTTTTTATTGAAAAGTATTGGATATTTGTTCATACTGTCTTTTATGTGAAAAGAGAACCAGTGCTGTTTTTGAAGGGTTAACAGACAGTTGGTTGTCAATACACAATTTTTCTAAAATTCTTAATGCTTGTTGCATAACAATAATTATTGTGTTTTCACACACCACATAAGAGGTGATAGAACACCCCCTTGTACGACTTTTGCTTGGAGGTTGACTCCTTTAGAGTCACAGCAAATCGTGCGGTTTTGCAGGATGTTGATCATCCATTTGATCATCAGCGATTGGAAGTTCATTTTATTGAAAGCTCCCTCTATGTCTAAAAATACTGAGAGAGTTTGTTGTTTGAAGTTCTTTTCCTGGTTTAGGAATAAAGACGACTCTAGCAAGTTGCCACATTTTAGGGCAGTAGCTCAGAGATAAAATTCAAATTCAGAGACCTGAATATATTGGAGATTAAATCCAGATGAGTTTCACTGAGTTTTCGAAGCATTATTGGATAGATACCATCCGGTACTGGCGCCTTGTATATTTTAAAAGAGGACAGGGCCCACTTTCTTCTATCAATAGTGATTATGGTGGCGACCAAGCCTGAATTTGAATCATGGTAAAACTCATGCTTTACATTATTGTATATGCAGTTTTACTCATTAGATATTTCAGTGTATCGGTGGGTTTTTCCGTGCTTGAACCATCGACGAGCAATACAGTTCCAACTGGGAATCGTTATCTATTGAGAACGCCTTTGTGATTCTAGAGGTTGAATTCGATGATTATGTGGTCGGACATCGAAATGTCCGCCGAAACTTAATAAATATTTTAGAAGTTCATAATCTCTAATATTCCAAGGCTGCTACTTCCTCGGACGGTGGTGTCGTATGGATATGGATTTCGATATACTGATGCTATCACTGTTTCTTGTCTTCCTCCGTTGATGAAGTGTGTTTTTTTATTGCTGAAACAACTAAGATAAGATAAAAATAATGCGTTTAGATTGTTTTTAGCAACGCACGTTCTAACCTTGTTTTGGGTGGGAGCGGAAAAAAATTAATAACAGGGGATTTTAAGGCCCTTGATTACTCCATTCCACTTCCACGGCTCTTGGATAAGAGCCATATCTATCTACCCACTAGCCATGAAAGCTCTGGTGTTACTCATAGCTGCCCGGCAGTGGTGTAGATTTATCTGTATAATTTTAAATGAGTCGCCTGTAACTTGGCGTCCCTCATTTCCATTGTGACAGTTTTAGGCGTCTGTACATTTGCCGCAGATCCTGCATTTTTCTTTTAAAAAGTTAAGTTACTCTAGGGAGCAATTGATTGAGGACTCCTCCGATAAAATCTGGGCGGCTTGTCCTAGCGAAAATGTCAACAACTTTTCTTCTTACCAAGTTTCCTCTCCTGTTCCCATAAGAGGAGGGCTTATGGTTCTCCCTCGAGGGATGTTGAGTCGGGGTTGCAGCTTTTGTCGCTGAGGTTGATGGACCTGCAGTGTGAGCTGCAAGTCTAGATATGGTCGCTGCGGACGAAGCCACAGTTTGTTGAGTATCAGCAGTAGTAACGTCACTGAACTAGGTGCTGTCGTATCAAGTGTGTTGTCGGCAAAAAGAGAGGTTTTAATTAAAAGTGATTTTTTTGTTTGTATGTCCATGATAAATTCCACGGGTGTAGGGTTAGTGAGAGGTACAACAAAGACTCTTTTATCGCAGTAAGGCAAGGCTAGTATCGGAGGTGGCCAGGTATCCGATAGACACACGTTAAAGACTAGTTCATCTAAGACTTCCAGCCATGCAGAAGGACACTCTCTCGGCAAGGTACGTATTACACCTTAGAGTAAGTCTTGTGAGTTGGTCCGCGATCCAACCCGTTGCTGCAACGATACAGTGTTTCAGGTAACGGACAAGCCGAATCCAACACAAGAATGACTAAAGGAGTCTCTGTCAGTAAACTAATTACTTCCAAACAAAAAACCTGTCTATGACTGTAGAGGACAACCTCTCAAGGATCTACGAAGAAATGTCAAAAACTTTGGCCTCCTCTAACAAGCTTTTTTGGGTACGTCAATTGTAGTGACCCTTATTTTTAAACTGCTGTCACACACGTAAATATCACCTAACAACCTAGAAATTTTGACTACGTGATGGACAGTCCACATAGAGCTAAAGGTCCCACAAATGGTTGTCTGAAAATTTACCGGTTTTCATTTCCGAAAAACAATATACTTCTTCATCACCAGACTTAAATCCGCTTGACTATTGTATGGAGCATTTTACAAGCCAAGGCCTGTAAAAAAACATCAGATCGAGAATGGCAACGTCTAAGATGTCATTCGAAAATCGTTTTTGGGATTAGTAGTAAGAGCAAAGGGCGGATACATCCCAATTGATTAATATATAAAAAAAAAAATAATATTGTTCCTTTTCATTAATAATAAAAACAAATATTTAAAATTAAAATATACCGAGTTATTGAATTTCTAAATGGACCCACTTCAATTGACACACCCGGTATACAAAGGTTTCATAATATTTTCGGGTTTTAATTGTGTCGAAATTAGGCACCATTTGTCCACATTAACATCCTGTAAATGGTTCATGGTGATTTAGTAAAAATACGTAAAAATCACACATACCAGAATTCTAACTCACGGCCCTTGGGTTATGAGGCAGTAAACAAGACTACAGTTACCACTACCGACTGGACGACATGAAGTGGGTCAAAAATTAGCCGTCGCAAGAAACACAAACAATACACATCAATAATAAAGGAATTGAAAATATGATTTTGTTTTATAACAAAGCCGAATGGGTTACCGCGTAGGCCTGGCTTATGGGAGGTCGCCGGTTCAATCCAAGCCGGCAGATCGAAGTGTTTTTCGAATGTAGCACTTTAAATCAGTTGGTTCCTCTTGCTATTAATAGATCCTATATCTGAAATAGGTTAGTGATTTGGAATAATCGAACAATAATGCCATCAATTAACATATACACACGCACCCTGTATGGAACAATAAGTGTATAATGGCGTTGATGATTCACGATTCCGAATATAAAATAGCAAGATAGATGCATAGAGATATATCAAAAATATGCGCATTTGCCCTGCAAATTTGTTAGAGTCGCGTCAGGGCAAATTAAGACTCCTAACCATCGGGGATGTGTTGTTAGTATTAGAGCACAGTAGCTCCAATAGGAGTAGTCATTAGCATGACCTGACCACTCGTGTGAACCCGTAATGGTCAATGAATCCGGTGAGCGGCCCTATGTTCCACAAGGGATTACAGGATCCAATGATATTTTGGTGCAGTGCTTTAAGTCATTACGCTGTCTATAAATCTAAAGAGACTTAACGTCAGCCAGGTCCGGCAGTATTTATTTGTGTCTTGTGCATTAATATCAAGTGAATTAACATTAGAAAAATTACGTGACGAGAATGCACAGTCTGAATGTGAATTATTCTCAAGTGTATTAAGTTTATGAAAATATCCTGACTTTCGTCATTAATCATTTACAAAAAACACAACAGAACACACGTTGACGTTAATACACACTCGCCCCCTGACATTAATTCTTCCCTCCATTGACACACCTTGAATTGCCCACCGTGTGAATAAATTTTGTTTTAGTTCATACAACTATGCTTCAATATGCGTTGTATTCTCAACTGAATCAGTTGGCTCAGTTGGATATCTCCTATAATTGGATTTTGTTTTGTAATAATGATATTTTTTTATTATGGAAATAAAAACTAATTTACTTTATATATTATATTGACTAATAAAGTTATTACATTTTCATATTAAAGGGTAATTTTTTTAATTTTAAATAGAATAATTACCTCCAATTATAATTTTCCAACAAAGCACAATCACGAAACCCCTCAATATGTATATATTCAAAAATGTTTTACTACTGATCTGAAGACACACATACACAAATACGACCAAAGTTCCTTAAGCCTATTGAATTGTATTAATCATGCCACAATCTTATCCGATAAGAACGCCTCGGTTTTACTTTTAAGCGCGTTCACTTCTTTCCGACACCCCTTTGCTGAAACTGGGGAGAAAAGCTCAATAAATACATTTCTTTCGTTTTCGAACGATTTTTCATATAGCTTATCGCTAGCTAGCGACTTTTTGTACTAGAGAGAATGTCGCCGGTGTTTGTGTGTGTGTTCACTTGATTAATGATTGCAATTCAATAAATGAGTGTAAGTAATGGTGACAATAATGTTTCGAGCGTGCGATACAACACACGCCGAAAAGCGCTGACGATAAACGCGAGAACAAAAGCGATTTTTGTCGTTCGAACACGCGTGCCCCCCTTAGATAACCGCACCACCATTACGCGTACACTTTGTTTTTAAAAGTACTTTTTGTACGGGTGACTGCGGGGGTATGTTGTATGACAAGCACTAAATTAGTACGGGTCGGCCTACGGCTCACCGGAAATGATGATAGGAATTAAGTATATCGGTTCGCTGGCCCGCAACATACAAAATTGTATATAATTAAATACGCTGCAACTGAGAAACGTTCGACTAATGCGCATAAGAAACTAAAACTTATGGAAACCGACAAACAAAAGATATTAAAACATGATATGAAAGCACGTGCAGAATTTTTCTCGTTATTTTGCAATTAAAAGTTTCACGAGTGCTTTCTAAACTTCTTTGTACTACAACAACAACAATAGCAAAAACCACAGAAGCTGCAGCACAAAACTTCAAACTGGTTTTTGAGTATTGCACGGGATTTGTGCGTTGAACCATATAAACACTAACTTCAGGCTAAGAGTAAACTTTGAGCTTGTCGATGCACGCACACAAAAACACACAGTGCACTGAGTTTAAGCTTTATCTGTACGAAGCTATTAATTAGGGGTTCGCATGGGTAATTAATATACTGTTATAATGCAACTGGGGAGCTTTAATTGCATGCAAAATAATACGGTCATCAATTTATTAAAATAATATTCAAAATATAATATAATGTGTGCACACGTGTAGGGCTAACGATGACGCGGAACGGCTGGGGAGGGGTGGCATAATGTTGATACCTGAAAGGGGTGAACGTGCGGTCAACTTACAACACAAAAGGAGAGATTTTATCTCTGAAATGACTTTGCATTCTGGGTACGATGTATAAAATAAAGCACCTCATACACACATGCACACATATTGGCCTATCTATAACTGGTACACCACCGCAAACATGCTTGATACATGTATAATATTTGTTATATAAAATGTATAGAGCCTGTGTGTGTGTGTGTGCGAAAGTGAACAAGCTGCAAGGCTGCACCAGTATGTGCTGCGGAAAATGCAAATTTGAGGTCAAAGTGGGAGCACAAGATTTAGGATGAGGGTGGACAACATCTGAGGTGCATAAGCGCCCTTTATATATATTTAGATATCAATATTCCAAGGCGGTTGTGTTCTGGGTAATTCAAGTAAAATTTAATTTTAATATCTTGGGAGATAAATTGACGTTGCCGCATACATTGCTATTTTGCCCGAAATTTATATACAACCTCATCCCATTCATATAGAACATACGGTCAGCCCAACCTCATTTTTATGCATTGCCACATTCTACTAATGACAACGCATTAACTAATTATGTTAAATTATTATTATTAATGCGTTTAAGCCGCGCATTGCATTCGGTTGGCTTTGAGTTTTCATATAATTTATTAAATGATGTACTCCATGTGGATTGCTCCGACGAACAATGACAATTTATTTATATGTACAGCAAAATATATTATTGTATACTTTAGCATTAGTGTGGTTTAGCTGTAAGCCTCAATGCAGAATGAAAATGATGTGAATGTGTGAATAAAACTGCCATTATTTGACCTTTTAGGTTTGGTGATAATGGTAAATTTTGGAATTAGTCTTTTGTTGAATGTTTAAGCCACTTTGTTGGTATACATAATAAAGATTGTGATTTTTTTAATTTAACAAATTTAATATAAAATATCTGATATGTATAAATAATCTCATATAAGAATAATATTGAGTTTTACTCATCATATATATATATATATATATAAGTATATATAATTATAACATAATTAATTATATTATAATTATTCCGCCAAATAAAAAGGATGAAATTAATAATTATTATATGTATATCAATATCATATATATAAGAGAAAACCATTAAAAGCTCAGTTAGATCCATTTGTTGTTTTTATTTATATATTTATAGATGGGTGTAACGGCTGCTACATTTCATGAAATTAACTATGTTACATTCAAGAATAACATGTCGATAATAATTTAGATGATCATTTATTTCATTTTACAAAAGGCATTGTCAGCACGTTCAAGAAATTTAATTACCAATAAAATGAATGCAATAAGTTAAGTGTGGAATAAGAAGTGTACGAACTAGGTTTGAAGAGAAGATTATTATGTAACCACAAACATCGCAGACCACTAATAATTTTGAATTATTTATTATCGATAAGTCACCTTAAATCTCTAACACTACAGCTATAGTACAGCTATGTATATATAGTACCATTTTTGATAGAAGTAGTAATTTCGATCTCCTGTACTTCAGCCTCTTCATTTGTATCAAAACCCTTAAGGGTGTGAGGGCGTCAAAGTTTTTTTTAACAGAAAACAGAAAAGTCATTTTTTGCGATGGGGGGAGGGATACCCAGGAGTGTGGGTTAACAAAGGTATTTAAAATACCTATGTTTTAAAAAAATATGAATAAAATCGGACAACCCTTAAGGGAGATAGGGGCAAAAAGCACATTTTTTGTATTTGTGTAAATTGGAGGGTTAATAATTAAAGATTAGGAGATTCCGCACACAGCCGTAGTTAAGGATTCGTGAAAATTATACTTCAGGCGTGGTGACAGTTCAAAGTCAAAAAAACAATGACAAAAATAAATTAATTTATAAAAAGCACCCGGGAGTTAGGGGAAAAATAATGTTTTAAGGATGTTTGTGTTTTATTATTTGTTTGTAATTAAAGGTACTATGTAAATATCTATTTTAAAAAATAAAGGGGAATCGGACGTTTGTGGGCGAAGTTATGTTTATATTATTGCAACTTAGAGTTTTTTACATCTAACCAGATAGAGTATAAATATACTCTCACAGCATCCCACTTATTTCACATCTAGAGAGCAATAACGCATCAATTAACTTACCTCTGTGGTGATGTGGAAAAGTTACAAGAAAAACAGAAATAAAGGTGTTTGCCATAGGGTACTATTCCTTGGCCCTCTATCAGCCGTTCTCAGGGTTGTTTACCCTTAGCGTGACATAAAAGGTACTATTCCTTAGCCCTCTATCCGCCGTTCTCAGGATTGTTTTCCCTTAGCGTGACTGAAAAGGTGTTAGTCATAGGATACTATTCATTGGCCCTCTATCCGCCGTTCCCAGGGATGTTTTCCCTTAGCGTAATTTAAAAGGTGTTTTCCAACTTCAAACTATCACCACGTCTAAAGTATAATTTCCACGAACCCTAACCAGTACGGCTGTGTGCGGAAACTCCTAATCTATAATTATTAACCCTAACTCTTTCACCCCTCCTTCTCCTTCTTTCTTTATACACAAATACCAAAAAAATAGCTTTTTGCCCCTATCTCCCTTAAGGGTTGTTTGATTATATTCATCTTTTTTTAAAACATAGGTATTTGAAATACCTTTCAGTTGATTACACTCCTGGGTATCCCTCCCTCATCTCAAAAAATAACTTTTACCGTTTTTAAAAAAAAAAACTTTGACGCCCTCTCACTCGTAAGTGTTTCAATAACATAGCACCAAATAATTGTTATGGTTTTGGGGTCTAAATATGACCCCAAATGGGAGGGGGGTAAACTTTTTTTCAAAATCGCGTTTTCGCTCTCTTGTAGATTCGCCGTAATTTTTAAGAAAGAGAGTCGAATACCATCAGCATTCACAAGATTTTGAAGGAAACATGACTTAAAAGATAAACAATTTTTAGAAATATGATGTTCTTCTAATCCATTAAGAGATGACAAGTCAAGTTCTTTCATTTTATAATTATTTATGTTTTTTGATGTGGAATTGTACCCTTACATGAGCAGTTTTGTTATCCGGTAGATATTATCCATCTTAGTTCAGATAAGAGACTGTACAAACTAAATTGACAGTTCACCACCACATCTTCTCAACAACTCAAGGAGAAAACTACCAAAAATAACATCAGTAATTCACTCAGACTTAATAATAACATGTAAGCACTCACCGACGGTTGTAGACCGAATTTCAAAGTTTCCATATTTTTGGCGCTTCAATGAAAAACTTAGACGCTATGGTGCAACACACTAAGGTTTTTAAATTTCATCACGTTCAGCTCGTTTCGTGGCATTCGACATGCAACACTAATTCAATGTGACAGTATATTGTGGATCAATCCCAACGCTTGGAAAAACATATTTATGGAATGTGTGAGCATTTCAAAAGCATTTATTACTTTAAGTGTGCCGAACAAGCTGTAAACTGCACGACCGGCAAGATTTTTATGTGTCTGCTTGCCTACTGACTGCAAAATTCGTTTTTTTCTAAACTACGATAGCAATTATTTTCAATTACCTACTTATTCGCCATTTTTATCCGAGCGTCAGGGTGGCGTAACCCAATAATTTCAACCTAACTTTAGTTCAAAATCATTGTTGCTTGCTGTTTTATGCAATAGATTCGCATTCGCAGATACTATTTGCATTTCTTCTGTGATGCAAGTTAGTCTAATTTATTGAAATCATTATACAAGCCTGAAATCAAAGAAAATCTATACATAAATTGAATGCATTATTGCTTGCTTTTCTGAAGCTTACAAACATAAATTCGTATAACATTTCTTTAAGGAAGTTATAGTAAAAAGAAGCGTTATCATATTGGTCTTATTTAAAAACAGTTTATTTCGCATAATATAATAATAATAAATAATGTATTTCAGAAATATACTATTAATAGCAAAACGATTCATTCAATTAGTGTCCGAAGCTTAAACGCAACCGGCTACGTCTAAAAATCAAATAGATTATCTGAAGCTACAAAAAAAATAATATCTTCGGCAAAAAAATATGTTTCTCATTAATTTTGAACTTAATATATTATATATTTTTTTAAATAAATCCCTGAATTTTTCTATTGCCTCGTTACCAAAAAGAGCTGTACGCATAAACCATGAAATCCAGAAAAACCGCCAGTTCCACCGGGCATCAGCTCGAGCCACTCAAGTACTGTACCAATTCCCCGACATCATTAAAGTCAGTGCCAGCATGTGCGGTCTGTACCGAGTGTATACCGCAGTGCATGACAACGAAACCGAATTTATATCACAATTTACTGGGTTTTTCTAGCACCGAGCCCGCGACAAACGACATACCATCGTCCGTTAAACATGCAAATTGGGCTAAATCTAAA
Organism: Bolitophila hybrida; assembly: GCA_027564075.1. NCBI lineage: Eukaryota > Metazoa > Arthropoda > Insecta > Diptera > Mycetophilidae > Bolitophila > Bolitophila hybrida. The sequence continues at coordinate 11,624 of JANSTU010021961.1, forward strand.
AGTGTATACACCGACAAATTTAAATTTTCACACCCTGCCCAAGCCGTCAAGGGGTGCCACCACCACAGCTGAATCCACTCAAACAAACATTTGCATATTTTTACCTACACGAGCAACGCGTGTCGACTGTTGAGGACTATACCTACAACATACACTTATATACAACCGCATACATACACATCCGAAAATACAAGATAATCCCATCATACCATCATAATACTGAAAATAAAACCTTATAAATTTCGACATTCCCCCCAAGGACATGCTTATATATACCAGTTTCACCCTTTTCTAACTGAGTGCGAAAAGCTGCGCTTTCAGAATTCAACGAAAAGCTCCGTTTCACGAAGCTTATGAGCCCAGTGCTCGTTCGCCCCAGCGCATGTTACACCGCAACGTCACAAATGCGCGACGTGTCCCATACCACCGTGCCAGTTGGCCCGGTACGTCACCCACAGTCCGCACCCGCACCTGCAAATGTTTCACTAGAATATCCTCCAATATGCAAAAGAATTGGACTCAGATGGGTTGGGTGGTTTTATATACATGCGCAACGCATACATATAGTGCGTTGTCGTTCTAACTCATGCTTGTGTCGAAGTCATGTGTTGGAGCTGATTGTATTGGCCACCCCAACGAACCCTCACCCCTTTTCGCTAGACCTTCCTTGCTTTTGGCCGTTTTCTGTGTATCGAATAAACGAGTATAAATGGAAGTTTTCGTGATTCAGCAAAATACCTCTGACAAAGTTTTTGCAAGCTTTGAGATTTACATACGTTTCGTTTATACCGCGCCTAGCCTTCAAACGCACAATTCGAGTATTGATTAATCCGCCGCTGGCACAATGTACTCTATACCTCTACTACAACAACAAATGTACACCGAAGCCACAATATATCGTACATGGCTGCTGAATCTGTACGCGTACGCACTGCGGGCTCTCCTACGCGTGGATGTGAATTTCGAGTTTTAAATAATAAAAGATTTATGTGCGCAAAAAGGTCACGCAGCCAAAACAAAAACAAAAACACGGCGTCCTCTGTTAGTGTTTTTGTGTCTAATAATATATACATTATACATACATATAATATGTGTGTGTGTGTGTGTTCGACCAAAGTCGTCCTGCGGCACAGGGAATTTTACGATGGCTCACAAAAACAAAGTAAAAAACACCTCCAGCCCAAAAGCCACATTCTGCGTGCTGATGTAAATTATAATCTAAAAGCGAAAGCAGAAATTCAATTATATTTCACGCACAAAAATAAAATAAAATGTTTGTTTTGTTTTTCAGGGTGTTATCTTTGTTTGAATGCGGATGAAAAAAATATTACTACATACTTAAACTTGTAAGAGAAATTGGGTAAAGTGAACTATTACCTTTTTGATTGTTTAAGAAAGATTTATTTTTGAAGATGCTCGCATTTCATTTCAATTTTATATTAAAGTTTATAAAAAATTTAGTCTCTATATTATGTTTTCAAAACGTATACTTATATCAAGTTCAATATTCAATTATTCATATTCATATAAATCATCAACACTTATCACTATGTTGATTATGTTCGATTAGGCTGTCGCCATCTTGATGTTTTGCAGGACTAACATCTTAACCATTTTCGTATTTTGTGGGATACAATTTTTTGCAGGGAATATCTTTATTATTCATTCGACACCTTCTTCTTCATCTTCATTCTTCATCTTCATTCTTCATCTTCATTCTTCATCTTCATTCTTCATCTTCATTCTTCATCTT
>JANSTU010021972.1:0-28149 GCA_027564075.1 Bolitophila hybrida
CCTAACCATCGGGGATGTGTTGTGAGTGTTAGAGCACAGTAGCTCCAATAGGAGTAGCACAGCATAAACAGCACATTTTGTTGTCTTGTTCTTCTGTGGTTGTATTCTGGGAACATTGGGAATTTGGAAATTTCCATCTTCGCATATTGATGAACGATGATCAATACGTCTTATTCTATAGTGGATTTGGCTATTAGCGCTGACTGACAAGGCTCTTTCCATGTTCTCTATCAATGGATGCTGCCTCGGCCATTGATAAAACGTTTGAAGATTTCAAAATATTATCAAGTACATGTGGTTTCTTACCAGATTTTTGTTTGTTTTATTATCAGACCTACATTGAAAGCGATGTATTCAAAAAAACAACGTTTGGACAGGATACTCTGAAACTTGGACTATTAAGAAGAATATTTTCTTTTTTTCCGTGTATCTGATAAATGATATCAAAAAATAATATTTTTATGTAGTTTCTCATATTTGTTTTCCAGGTCGTTGAGCGCAAAAGATTTTTTTTTCAATTTTTTTATGTGTTTATACGAAAACGAACGCAAAACAAATCGAAAAATATTTGTTTTCGAATTGCCTTAATATATAGTATAAACACAAATTATAGCAACATTAGCAATAAACAAATTAAAGTAAACGCTAGATCATCAAAATATTTACTCGTATATTGTTTTGCTGCAAGAACTGATGGAATATGCTATCAGTGGATCCGAATCAATATGGCATTATGCGAGAATGTCACGGATATTGTATTATTGTAGGGCGCGCTGTAACCAGCTCACACAACCTTCCGTATAGCATGTCTGTGCGTGCTTGGCATTGGATCGTGCACTCCCAAATAACCGCCTCGTATGCATCGAAGTCATATGAGTGGCTTTGTATGATGTTGACCGAAGCTATATGGTCCTGGAGTATGTTGTGGTGTGCTACCCGAATATACGACCATTTATCTTGGAGAATTTGTCTCGAATACAATTTATCTCGATGACAATTTATATTGGGACAATTTATCTCGTCGAATGTATGTCTGCAAATTCATCTCAACAATAAGCATTTAAAAAGGTGTGAGCATATAACAGCGATTGATTTCCGATGGAAATATAAATTGTCTCGAGATTAATTGTCGAGTTTAATTGTCGTCGAGATAAATTATCCGAGAAACTTCTCTATTCCAGTTGTTTTTGATCTATGGTACCATTTAATGTCGCTTTCTTGGCAAATTCGCCACAGTAGTTGTTCCTGTGTGCCATTTTCGTGTAGATTGTAGTACAAAAAAATGTAGTTCAGACATTAATTGCTAGATTCAAAATTCTGAATGGAGAGGAACTAAGTAAACCAATCGATATATTTCCATAAGAAATTAATGGAACCAGTATAGACCGGATAAACATAAGACGTGTATCCGATGTCATAATTAAGCTATACGTCCATAAACTTCTAAGGCTAGCGAATAGTTTAGAGGAAATAGGTCTCCTCTATGGTCAGACCAGTTAGGAGTATCGATGTTCAGTCCAAGGTTCTTGATTAGAAAATTGGCTATGTTGATTATTTAAAAGCGTAACTTGTAATTTAAAATAAATAATCATTTGAGTTTTTTGTGATTTATGATTTACTTATTAGAGTAAAATTCTAAATGTGATCATGTTCACTTAGCATAGACAGACATTAAAAGAGAGCGGTGTCAGGAAGAATAGCAGACAGCCCACTGTCATAATAGCGAGGTATCCAAATTGAGTTTCAAAAGTTCAACATGTTAGCTTCGCGAATACTGGAATATTTCGGATCAGGTTAAAGGAAATGTTGCGACGGAGCTTCGTAGTACCAGATCAAGTTCTGATGACGAGAAATCGGAGCAATATATATCCTGTTCTTCAGGTGTCCTTACCTGAGGATCACTCTTCCGTTCCAGATTCTTTAATACCTTTTTAACTGTGCCTGAAGTCTTAAGTGATATACGACTCTCGACTTGCCAGTCTGCGAAAATCTCTGAAAGCCTCAGATTTTGCGCTATATTTGGATGAATACTCAGCGTTTCACCAGTTCTTGCGTGATGTGTTTTATATCCTCGTTAAGATTAAGGATGGGATTCTGGATTAGGAGGTTCTGGCACAATGAAGAATCATGTTTGAAAAGTTTGAGTATCTCTCTAACAACTCGTCATTACTATCAAACTCTTCAGCTCATTTGTGAGCTTATTTTGGAATTGCTCCTAAATAATAAATTTAAAAAGGTTATCGGGTCTGGGTAATTGTGATTCGTTCGCTGGGCGAGTATTTCAGTACGATTGATATAGTCGTTAGATCGTTGTCTTCAATAGTATTGAAAATAACTCTAGCTCTACTGTCATCATCATGAAATAGATAATAGTAATAACACTAAACAAACATATATAATAATTCTATATTCTTATAGCAAATCACCGCATGGTAGGTACCTGGATGCCGGAAATCCAAGGTCTCTTATACGGTCTGCATTTCGTCCACGTCAAGAAACGGTTTTGATTGTTCACGGCTTCAATGGAACACACACCGACGTACATATGCGTTATTTGAAAGATGGTAAGTTTAATCTTCTCATAATCTTCGACTTTTCAAAAACCCGTTTGCTCCACAGCTTATTTGTCGAGAAAGTTTAATGTTATTATGGTTAACTGGCAAAAGCTCACCTACTACCCGTGCTACTTCTATGCCCTGGCCAACACAAAACTCGTCGGTCAATGTACGGCCCAGGTACGTACAAAAACAACCACATTAATCGCTTACACATGTTTTAAAGAATTTGTATATATTTAGATTTACGCTTTCCTCACGCACTTTGGTCAAAGAAATGAAAAAATCACTTGCGTTGGTCATTCTTTAGGCGCGCATATATGTGGAATGGTGTCGAATCATCTTACCCAGAAACCACATAAAATAATAGGTTAGTAATTTATTTGGAATATATCCACAATACTTTATGTTAAATTATATCGATAGGTCTTGATCCTGCACGTCCTCTGATCGAGCAAATTGCCTCGGACTCATATAGACTGACGCGCGATGATGCTCACCATGTACAGGTGATACACACAAATGCCGGCACACTGGGACAGGTGTCGATGGGTGGATCGCTGGATCTTTGCATCAACGGTGGACGTCGTCAACCATTTTGTCACGGAAATCCAGTTCGTGAGTTCTAAAGAATGATAATATCGCAGTACATTTTTATATTACATATATATACATTCTACGAATCCAGGAATTAATCGATGTAGTCACTTCTTGAGTGTTTGCTACCTTGCGAATGCTATATTCAAGCACAAGCTGTTCCCATTTGTACCATGTTCGAATGGTTGTGTGGAGAACGCTGAGCTAATTGCTAAGATGACGTCAGCACGCCAACGACATCCGTTCGGTGGCTCTAGTCTTACTAAAATGATGCACATCGGACTGGACGTTCCCGATGAGTAAGATCACCATCATCATATGTTTATTATTATCATGCTTATATTTTGTAATATTTTACAGTACATATGGCACGTATTGCGTTAAAGTAGCATTCGCCAAACATTGCCCCTTCAATGACTGATCTTTGCGGAGAATATGGATCATCACGAGATAGTGTGAATCGCTTTATTTATTGGAATAGATACAAATTAGAATTAGGCAAAATAGAATTAAGTAATGTGTTCTTAAATAATTATAAAAAAAAACTATAATTTCTAGGTCAAATATAATGGTAATTAGATAATAATCGTATATATTATACAAACCTATTTTTTTAGATAACAATTGTGTTTTGTGTGCTTGTTTGATGGTGATCAAGGTAATTATAGTAAAGAAAAATAAATTCGTATTTATAAATTTAACTGCCTATATTTATAGTGAAAAATGTTCATGCTTAGTCCAAGATATTATATTATTCATGAATCAATGATTTGATTAGTAATAACAAATAAGTAACAAGTATAACACTTTATTTTAAATAACAGCAATTGTAGCAGTGGTTCCACCCACTACTGTTTGAACTACAATGAACAACTCAAGTATTATCTGTTTTTTTTATGATATTTTAAGAGAAAATTAGTGTAACATATAGTAAATGTTTTTAAATACCTTGATGGTTTGATATCTCTATACCGATTTGATTGATGTCAGGTAAGCGAAAGCAATTTGCGTTATGCGTTTAATGCAATTGTTTATACACATTGACAACCTCCAACTTGGCCACTATCAATCGCTTCGAAATGCTACAGCTAATCGCAAACTGTAGGACGCTACTCCACCATTTCAACATGAAAGATTAAACTATGCTCGCTATGTACATTTCTGTCACGGCAAGTTCTGTCTTTGTCGCTCGAACATTCTCCTCCACCTCTTCTCATCTCATTTGATCCTGTAATCCCTTGTGGGACATAGGGCCAGTGTGCGATGCCGCACACCGGATTCTTTGACCATTACGGGTTCGCACGAGTGGTCAGGTCATGCTAATGTGCTGTTTTGTGCTGTGCTACTCCTATTGGAGCTACTGTGCTCTAACACTAACAACTCATCCTATGATGAGCTATGGCTCCACCTCTTCTGCATATTCGATATTCACCCACAATATATCATGATCATACATATTTTCAAAAATCCAACAATATACAATATAAAATTATAGAAAGACCAAAAGATTTCATCTCAAAATAATCTTACTATCTTTGCTTTGGGAATCATTTTTGTTTGGTAAAGAATTATTTACAATTTATCTCTTTCATAGAATATTTAGTTTATTATTATTTTTTTTATCATTTTTATTTAGCTAAATAATTTTTTTGTTTATGATTTAATTAAAATCATACAGTAATCACAAAAAAATTATAAAAAAAACACAGAATTTTGTGATTTAGAATTCTAAATTCAGGGTCTAAATTAAGTGTCCCACTTATACATTTGGTTTTCTCAATTTTTTTTGACACGGTTATTGGTACACTCATCATCTCATTGGATCCTGTAATCCCTTGTGAGACATAGGGCCAGTGTGCCGCACATTCATTGACCATTACGGGTTCACACGACTGGTCAGGTCATGCTAATGTGCTCTTTGTGCCGTCTTACTCCTATTGGAGCTACTGTGCTCTAACACTCACAACACATCCCCGGTGGTTATGAGTCTTAATATTGCCCTGACGCGACTCTAACAACTTTGCAGGGCAAATGCGCATATTTTTAAGATATCTCTATGCGCCGAGATCTATATTGCTATTTATATTCGGAATCGTGAATCATCAACGTCATCATACACTTATTGTTCTATACAGGGTGCATATGTTAATTGAAAGCATTAATGTTCCGTTATTCCAAATCAATAACCTATATCAGAAATAGGTTATTAATAACAAGTGTAATCTACTGATTTAAAGTGCTAAATTCGAAAAACACTTCGGTCAGCCGACCGGGATTCAACCGATAAGCCAGGCCAACGCGTTAATCAACTCGGCTATGGCTATGGTCTTCGTTTAATTTTTCTAAAGGACTAAGATGCTCTGTCTCAAAACAATTAACTATTATATTTTACGCCTGCAGTCAGGGTTTACTAAAGGAACTATTAATGTTTCTGCGCAGTCGACGACATCCCACATCACAAGATTCCCTACATCGATTTCAGAAAACCACCTCATCAGGTTGAGGTGGAAGCCATACAACACAAAACAACACAGATATTCCACAAAGTGTACTTCCCCGATGATACCGAAGAAGCATTCGAGGTGGATTCGTCGACCAGAGCAAAGGATTTCTGTTAAAATATTTCGCAACATCTTAGTTTGCGCTCCAGCAAGGGATTCAGTCTGTTTGTAAAGATTGCCGATAAGGTTATTTTGGTACCAGAAGGATACTTCTTCGTACGTCATCTGACGGATTGGATTAAGAAGGCTCGACCCACACGCGATGGTACCAATCCGCAGTTTACATATCAAGTATTCTTTATGAAGAAACTGTGGACTAACACGGTACCCGGCAGGGACAGAAATGCTGATTTGATATTCCACTATCATCAGGAGCTACCCAAACTCCTGCGCGGATACCACAAATGCTCAAAGGAAGAAGCCTCAAAGCTTGCGGCTCTAGTGTACCGCGTACGATTTGGCGAAAGCAAGCAAGAGTTGCAGGCTATTCCGTAAGAACAACTACATTTCATAAATGTAACATTTATATAATATCTTATTTTAATCTATAGCCAAATGTTTAGAGAACTAGTCCCATCTGATTTACTGAAAATACAGAGTTCAAACGATTGGAAGCGTTCGTTCATATTGGTCATCGGGCAACACATACTTCCACATGACTATCGGCAATCAGGTGCGAGGCTCCAAACTGTTGTGCGAAACTTCGTTCGGTTACAAAATAGACGATCTACTGACATCGTACATATCTCTTATGCTCACAAATATGAACAAACAAAGAACTATTAGGATAAACTAGGGCCGGATAAGCATCTGATCTGCTCCCATTTATTTATTATTTAATAACACATTTTTATATTAGATTTTTTTTTACTTTCGATTTGAATGCTTTGAATACATAAATTTATTACAATTAAAAATAATAAAATAAAATATCGATTTTATAATTATATAAAAAAGTTCAATCAACTTCGTTTTCGGTCTACCTCTGCTACGACACTAGCGCTCAACGCATCTACAAGGACACTGCGATAAATAGCAGTGGCGAGGGATAACATCCCTGTCGTACTCCACTATTCACGACGAAGCTGTCTGAGAGATGGCCGTTATGTAAGACGCGACAAGAAGATCCGGCGTGCATTTCTTTCATGATGTTGATTATCTTAGGAGGTTGCAGTGCGTGTCAAATCGCTGTTTTGTCGACGCTGTCGAAAGCTTTTGGAAGTCGACGAACAATGCGTACACCGGGGATCTCAACTCTGTTTATTGTTCCATAACGATCCGTAGGGTATTTCTGTGGTCGATGCACGAATACCCTCTTTGGAACCTTGCTTGTTGGTGCCGCAGGGAACTATGGAACTGTACCCTCGCTTAGATAACCTTTGCCAGGATCTTGTAGACCACGGTCAGCAGACATATACCCCTCCAGTTATCGCGCCAAAATTGCCAAGAGTGACAATTATGTCAGCGCGGGGAATGGCGGGGAGTGTTGCCAAGAGTTCTTCGTTAAACTACTTTTTTTAAGCGAGGTCCGAGGGCTCAAACCTCCCCGAAACATGGGACCAGGAAAACAGACTAGTTTTGGCTAGGCGAGATAAAGCAATCCCAATACCCTCTCGGCGTGTTGTTCCATGGGCTGAACTACCAGAGAACAAGATAACGCCTCCGTCGGCAAGCTCACCAGAGCCATTCAGCCGAGTCTCACTCAGTCCAAGAACGTGCAGTTTGTACCGCCTCATCTCGTTCATGACTTGTTCGCGTCGCCCATCCGCAAACATAGTCCGAACATTCCAAAATCCAACTCGTGTCCGGTGTTGGTAGTCAAGATTCGTCGTAGTCGTTCAGGTCCGCATCCGAGTAGTTGATGATTTTTTAATAAGAAAATATTCGGCAGATCAGCTTATTAGCCTATTGCTGCCTAGTTTGGAGGTAGGGCTGATACTTTACCGCTTCCAAACAAGCGGTTTTTATCGTTAGGCCGCACTTACTGGGACCATGCACGCTGCTTTGACTTTGACTTAGAAGTTCATCCGCCACTGTGCTATACAAGTATTTGTCCTGAGACTATCGGCAATTTACTGAGACTTCTACATGCCACATTTGTTTTAAGACACCGATCACTACCGATCACTACCGATCACTACCGAAATTAGAATCACTCAGATGCGACAACCAGTATTCCCCGCTTACTGGGACTGGGCACGCTTCCGTTGACTCTGTAAACATTGCGCATAAAAACACGTCTGCACTCGCCGACGGTTGGCGACATAATATACATATCTGTTATTCAATAAATAATTAAATTAATATTGAAAAAATCAAAAGTACGTTTTGAATATATTACCACTGTCAGCATTGTTACAATTTTAAAAAAATAAAAAACTTATAATATTATACTTTCAATATTTCAAGTATATTAAAAAAATTTAAAAAAAACAAATATATATAAAATAAAAAAAATAAAAATCCTTAAAAGATATATAGTGGGGTGAATTCTATCAAAGCAACAATATTATTAAAATGCTTGTTTTAGTGTTCGTGTTAGTAATAAAATAAATTTAAACTCACGTACTGATCAGTACAGCGATTCTGTCCAAATCTCGCTAAGAAACTCATATAATTGTTGATAGTAATACTTATAATAATGTGAATGAAAAAAAAAATTGTACCAAAATAAATAAGTGGGTGAAAAAAACATGAAAATTAAAAAAATAGATATTTGTAATATATGTGAAAAATAAAGGAAAGGCAATAAAAACAATTAAATGATTATAATAACAATTGCATATAATAAATGTAGTAAATCTCATATATTTTAATTTTTGTTTGTGTTCATTATTGAATAAAGATGCACTCATAGTTAAATAGAAAAGCACAGTTTTTTTTAATTTAAAGAACTCCAAAATTAAATTTACTAGTACCAAATGTATTAAGAAAACTTTTTTAAATTGTGCCACAACTTTCCTGTGTGCAAAAAAAAATGTATACAGATTAATTATGCTGTTCGGATATTCTTTGTAAAATTAATAACAAAAATGTACGAACCATCCTTACACGTGACGTCACAGCGTGGATTTTCTCTTAGCGATGATGATAAGTCGGACAGAATCGCTGTACAGGTTTAACGTGTTAGTGTTATTGTGTTAAACAAAATGGCACTGGCCAAACAATAAATGTAGATAATGTATCTTCTCATACACAAAAGCTCTCGCCACTCTCGAAACCTTGTCAATGAATTAAAGTACTAATTGTAATAACATTATTCGCTAGAATAAGCTCCCTCGGAATTAAGGATGTTCTAGCATCTCAAAAAATATTGGGTGGAAAACTATTTTCATCGAACGAATAGCAGCCGTGGCATCGTGTTTCGAAATACTTCCGGATTTTCATTTCTGGAATGGAAGATCACTAAAATATATTTCAAAGCATAAAAATGTGTGTTTTTTATCTAACGATAAAACATATTAAAAAACCTAGTATATTGTCATTTATTAGCATATTATATATTTTAAAAAACATTTTGTCAAAATCAAAACTACTTTTCGGGTACAAAGTTGAACTTTTGGCCCTGAACATATGTGCAGTGCTATATGTGCCTTTCCACTTTTAGAAAGTAATGAGCATACAATACTTTAACTGGTTATCACCAAGTAAATAACAAGATTCTGTTTAGTTTTATCTTATCAATACAAATAAATACTTAATAAATAGTAAATATATTGAAAATAAAATATGTTTAATTACACAAGTCTATTGTGTATAGTTCAAAGACACTGTATAATATTTCAATACAAAACATATTACACAAAAACATACTAGTTCCGGTCGTAGACAGATGCTTAATATAGGCAGCAGGCTGCCGCAAGCTCGTCGATTATATCACAATATACACGTTAATTGATAAAACAAATAACGGTACACACCGATACATACATACAATAGACGAAACCTTGCGCCCATATAAACATTCTGTATTTGAATCGCAGTTATGGAACGTGAGCAGTGTTCCTAAACATAACTGAGTGCACTATTAAATGCGTTAAACGTGTGGGTGATACTTTCAAATATATATTTATGTGACAATTCACAATATATACATTTTTTTGTAATTTTAAATATATAATTATAAGTTTAAAAAATAACACACCTTACCAAGTAGACCATGAACATTTCTTGTAGCACATTTTAGAAATCGAACGATTTTCCAGAAAAAGGAGACTTTTCGACGAATCAACACACTGAGTGCATTCCAACAGCGGTAAATCTGTATCCATGACAGCATTGCGCCTCACTTATATCCAAATAATATATATTTTAAATATGTGTTGGACCGGAAACTCAAATCAATCTTAATCGAATGCACGCAACATTTCAAGATACAAACATCGACTGTGTTTAGCGTGCAGAAAGTCGTATGCAAGATCTGTGACAAACGCAATATGTAGCGATTGTCAGTATTATGACCTTCCAAACTCTCACATATTATACAGGTATGTATATTTATGGATATGATAGGTATAAAAAAAAAACAATTTATACGCGCTCTCATAATTTCAAAAAAATATAAATAAAATATTAAACGTTTGTAGACAAAATTTGTAAAATACATTGTGAATAGATCGTGCAGAGTTATTATTCAGGTGCGCGTGCGGCCTGGCGGTAAGGTAAGTGCGTGGTGGTATTTACGCTCAATTCGAATGGAATATCTGGTGGTCTGGTCTGTGGCACATTTTATTATGTCATGACAGTTCAGGCAGAGAGCATCGAACTACACAATGTTTACCCAATGATCGACGCGAGTGTTTAGTAAAAAAATATTGTTTTGTATATATTTAATGTGATCAGTGATCCGCGAAGAAAATGGCTCAACGGTATGCGATGATGGTGCGTCTGGCAGTTGTTGCGATGTGTTGTTGTTGTTGTAAGTGAAATGCAAGTTGCGCAAGTGTTTATAAATATACGAAATAGCAAGATTTATTATCTAATGGTACTTTCGGATAATTATATGCTAATGCAGGTGCAAGTGCTCAGGCTGGTGGATTTGTGTCGCAGGCCTTGTATCTTGGGGACCAGTCCAATTTTAATACGACACGCGATGATTGCTTGTGGAAGAGAGGTAGTGAGCGAGACCTGTGCCCGGACAAAGACGTTCGGATGATTCTTTACACAGCTCAGCCAGAGAGCAAGCGATCAGTAGTAAGTATAGATTTTTGTCGTAATATTTTGATCAACTATCAAACTTATTTAAATGAATATTAGCTGGACTTGTTTCAAGCGGACTGGCTACGCAACAGTGGTTGGAATCCACAGCATGAGAATATAATTTTAATTCATGGTTATGCCGGAGGAGATGATTCGTTACCTATAGCTGTGCTTAGAGACGGTATAATAAAAAAAGGTTTTAAAATTCATGTTTTAAAATACCACGGTTTCAGCATACATTCGAACGGGTGACTACAATGTTTTTATGGTTGACTGGGGTGCACTTTGCCAGCCACCCTGTTACGTGGCGGCTGTACATAATATGAAACCGGTGTCCAAATGTGTGGCTCAGTATTTCTCTTTCCTGCGTCACTCTGGTCTGGATCCGGTGAGAACAACCTGCGTCGGTCATTCCTTGGGCGCTCATATGTGTGGTCTTCTATCAAATTATCTCGACTTTAGGATAGAGCGGATAATTGGTATTTATTTTCTTAATTGAAGATTATAAAGATGTATCCTATAATTTATTATGTAGGTCTAGATCCTGCCAGACCATTAATCAAACCAGGTGTAGCGAATCGATTAGACATGGGTGATGCCAAAGCCGTGCAAGTTATGCATACGAATTCCGGATACTATGGCGAGGGTGGAGGTACTGGTCACGTGGATTTCTGTGTGAACGGTGGAAAAAAACAACCATTCTGTGACAGTACAACAAGTGAGTTCTCAATTAGACTAGAGATGAGAATATTTACTATAAAACGATACCTTCACCAATACTAGACCCCAATCTATGCAGTCACATATGGTCGGTATGCTACTTGGCACAAAGTCTCTTTGATAGTTCGCACGCGGAGCCATGCAGCCGAAGGTGTCCGTCTGGGCCGACCATAAATCGACGAGCAAGAATTCAACTTCAACATTCAATTGGAAATGCTATACCAATGGGACAGCATACGCCAATGAAGTTAGTAAAATAATCAAAAAATGTTAACATATGTAACTCTTATGTACACTCTTTTCCAGTGCTATCGGTTCGTACTGTATGAAGGATAACATTGCACCGTTCTGTCCCAGTGTGTCAAAATCGGTAGGTGACAAGCGCTGCTGTGTGGCCGGATCCGTACTTCCAGACCAGACAGGCTTTTAATTATATGCACTTTCACACAAACAAAATTAACAACTTCCATTATATACGATTTTGTATGGGATGCTTGACTGAACACATATTTTTTCACAATTATTTACTAGCTAATAATTTTCACAAATCAAAATTGTACCATGACCACAATAAAAATTATATTATTTTATTTTAAAAGATAGAATCGATTTTTTACTTAACAGATAATTCCTTTTAACCGTGTCCGTAGTTGTGATGATGTCTAAGAGGTTAACATTTTCACGTGCTTCAGTGTGCTCCCACTCAGATGGCTCGTTATATTTAAACGGATTCAATGTGTTCACAAATGGGTTAAATAGAGCGGGTCGAATTTCTCTTGTTTGTATAGCTAAAATATCGTAGCGTACCACGCGTTTGTTTTTTAAATTATAGGAATATATAAATTTCTATGGTTTTTCTTTATATCTTTTTTTTAATATATACACAAATTAAAAAAAAAAATAAACATAAAGAAGAAAAGTTCAAAATTGAACTTAGTTGAATTAGTATAAAGCATGTGAAATATCCACTTTTACAATCACAGAAATTAATTTCTCGCACTTACGATTAATGGAAATGGCTAGCAAAGCCACCAATACCACTCCACTTAGTCCAAACACAGCACAGTTTTGCATATTATATTTATATCTACAGCCTTTCAACACAAATGGCAAACAACTAATAGTGTATACTACATATAAGCGATAGCCCGAGAGTCGCTTATGTATAGCGTATTATCACAAAATTCAATATATAATTAGATGCGGAAGGTCGAGGTCACTGTCACACTCACATACAAACATAACTCGTTATTGAACAATGAATAGAATTTGAAGAAATGAATAATCGGGACTCTCTTTCGAGTCTAAGGTTTATACATGGATTTTCACTAATGTGGTTTTAATTGATAAAAGAACACATGTTGGTGTCAGATGCTTGCAACCTTTTGCACATGATTTCATATATTATATTAAATATATACGGTAGGACAAAAACGTCTTCGTACGCCAACATTTTTATTTAATATAAAACCTCATTATAATATGCGAAGCTTTTTTAAAACATTTATTGAAATATAATTTAGGAATATGATTTTTTTATTAGGAATATGATTTTTTTTATTGCAAATTTTAATTCAAAACTAAAAAAAAACATTTTTGAAATATCTCTTATTAATTTATAATTTTTTTATTAAAAGTAATTTTATTTAAAAGTAAGTAATACCGTAAATAAAACATGAATTATATGAATGTGTTTTAAAAATTTCAGAATTTTTTCGTACGAAGACTTCATTGTTTAACTGCTGTGCTGTCAGCCAACGATAAACTATCGGCAGCGGCTGACCCTCCAAAATTGTCCGGCGGCTATCGGCTGAAAAACCGAAATATAATTATTAACCACTGCCATCATAACGAGTCAACGCTTATAGGAGGTCCATCCCGGCAGACTTAAGTTTTTTTCGAATATATCACTTTAAAACAGTAGGTTTCTCTTGCTATTAATAGACTATTTCTTAAATAAGTTATTGTTTCTTTAACTTATTGGATCCTGTGGACCAGTTTTGCTCTTTTCACCACGCTATTTTTATATGCAGCAGTTGGTCACTATGTTATTATCAATAAAATAAAGTCAATATATCATGTAAATAACCCCATTCTTTTAGGATGGCAACATTGTACTACACTTTATCCTAAAACTGACACAACTTTTATTTTGATTGCATAAAATCTCCCTCTGCGCATTGCTGTCAGCCAAACATAAATTCTCGGTGTCGGATAAACCTTCATATTTGACTGTAATATTTTCCATTTTTAGGAGAATAACTTTAGAGCGAAGACTTTAACCTTTTATTTTTGCCATGTGCGATTTCAAATTTGAGTCATTTTTGGGATTTTTGTATTGTCATGTTGTAAGCTCCACCTATTGGATTGAAATCGTATTATTCTCAAATAGCTAGTTGTTTCTTATTCTAAAAAAATATATTTTTACTGATTACTAATTTAAATAACTTTTAGCCAGGAAAATGTAAGTTACTGTCAACTTACAAATAGTAATTCTAATGACCAAATATCAAATTTGGTAAATTGTTTTCAATATTACTAATTAGTCATTGTCAACTGTAGATATTTCTAATAAAAATGACCAAATTTAATTGTTTGCTAAATTAATTTTTCAATATTACTATTTAATCATTTTCAACATTCAAATAGTAATTCTAATAATTAAATATTACTGTTATAACTTTCGCCATATTTTCTATGAATTAGAATGTTTTTATTTATAATCATTAAAAAATAATTTATCTACTTTTTACGCCATTAAAAAAAGTTTTTCTTTCTAGTTATTTATTTTTGATCAAGTTGTTTCAGTTCTTAGATCTCTTAAAAACTTTTTTAAAGTATACTGGATACATTACACCTTTTAGTAATTCTTGTATTGAAATATATTTTACAGTTTTGTTACAAATGGCCGTATAAAAATTGTTTTTTGTTTTTAATTTTTGCGTTTTGAGGTAACCAACATTGTGGCGAACTGGTTCATCTAAAACAATAAAAATCAATGGATTTAGTTAAATAACAATATGAGTGTTTGATCGAAGGATTTAAAAAATATGCATTTTTGTCAAAATGGCGGACAGTCAAAGTTAAATATTCGATTTTCACTAATAGTAACGGTGGTTTTTGTATATTAAATGACAGTTTTTTCGAAAAAAAGCACTACATTTTGTGTAAAAATTTTACTCTTAACGAAAAAAAAATGCACACCAAAAAACAAAATTAAATCACACCGAAAAAAAATATTGCTCAACAAAAAAAGGGGAAAAAACTGACAGAAAACTAAGCTCGATATGAAATTCGAAATCATAAGCTTTACAGTGTAATAATTACTATTCCACGATTCACTATCTGTCATTCCCAATGGTGGTTTTTCTTTAGCGTGATTCAAAAGGTTTTGGCTATAGGGTACTATTTTACGACCCTTTTATTCATTAC
This sequence comes from Bolitophila hybrida, assembly GCA_027564075.1. NCBI lineage: Eukaryota > Metazoa > Arthropoda > Insecta > Diptera > Mycetophilidae > Bolitophila > Bolitophila hybrida. Next base: position 15,005 of record JANSTU010021972.1, read on the forward strand.
CTATTTTTTAAGGTAGGTTTCTATGGCGGACGAGAGCAGGCGATTATCAAATCTGTTTAGACGTTATTACGTATATACCGATCGCTGATACGCGGTCGACTGTGAATAACAACGCATGACTTAACAAGTTTTCGTTCCAGTATCCTGACTCTTTCCATTTGCTCTGACGAGATTTGGCATTAATTTTAGTCATATGAAAGAAGCTTGAACTCCTTGCTTAGAATGCTGGTTCTTTTTAGCAACTTTCTAAGTGCTCAAAATGCTCGTTTCGTGATTCTTTTGGACAAGGGCAAATTTATTATTAAATATACTACCAAGTTATTTATGGATTGTTTGGGTAAAATATCTCGCTCAGCCTGATGTTCTTGTGTATAATGTTAACGTGATTGAACCGCCTCGGCTATTCCTGAATTTATATTGATACGCCAGGTGGTGTAGAAGCTGTTCAGCATGGCGAGGTAGGTTTTCAGTCTGTCTTGTCTAAGTTGCTGTGTATAAATGATGTAGAGTAGGTGTTGCAGCAGAGATTCCGCTTTTTTCTATCAGGAATCTATAAAGGTTTTTTTTCGGAGCCAAGAACTTTGAAATAAGATAAAACATCCTCAAATCATTGAATGGGACCTAATTTTGGCTTTATTGCAAAGATAATTTTATGCCAATTATGATTGAACATTATTTCGTGGCCTCCACGGCTTGTTTGGACGAAGCATACTCGAGTAGTCCAATTTTTTACACATAGCCATATAGAAAATAATCCAGATGCGTCAAATAATATGACCGCGGAGTCCATTTCGCTGGACCATTTCTTGAACGTTTGTTCTCGTCGAATTTTGTCTTCATCTTGCTATAACCGAAGGTCGACAACGCCGAAGCCAAATACAAGTAAATTTGGCACGAAAACGATCCATGGTTGCACAAATTGACAATTATGGCGACCGAAAAATGGGCGTAAAGTCACGATAAACTTCGCAAACTGAATCACGTTTTTCGTTTATTTTTTTGTTTCGAAATGTTCAGCAAACAGACTGGTTTTGTAAAGGTCAAGTGTTTCCAAGGTGTTCGATGATTGATTTATTAGCGCAGAGATATACGTTTTCCTGTGCATACCAGCCAACTTCTTGATGCTCTAATAAGTGTGGTTGTCCAACTTAACGTCATGTAGCGCTTTTTCCAGGTAGATTCGACGAGTGATGTAAATCGGGTCTTCGACATCTAAGTTTACTCTTCATTGGATGGCACATAGAAGTTAGTAGCGGTTTCTTTGCCATTGTCATCTAAGTCTATTTCCACTATTGGGATGACTTCTTCGATAGTGCCCATCCATTTGTTCCACTAGATGATCTATGTCGAATGAACTCATGTTGCGATGATTCGGGATTTTGATGTTTACTAATACGTCGACTACTGCAGTGTTATATCGATGCCAGTTCGTTACATCGAAAACTAGAATGGTCGAAATAAGTTCAGATTGAAGCGATGCAAATTCGAAGTTCTATGGCTACATTGTGGGAAAGTCTAAAGCAGAAAGAAGCAAGTTGAAAGTTTGCGTGGTGATTGTGAGCATAAATTCAACAAGTGCGTTTCTAGGCGTATAATTGGCCAAGAAATACGCCAGAGAATTAAAGCAACTGACACCATCTACGGAAAATATATGAAACTATTCGGCACTATAGCGATACAAAAAAATAGAATTCGATCCATCCTAATGTACGTACATTTTCAGAGCAATTTATAATTTTTGTAGAAACCAGTTTAATTGATAAAATATAACTATAATATATATAATATGATTATGATTCATCAAAAGTGTTACATCGAAGACGACAAGTCATTATATCGCATACGAAAATCATCTATTTTTAGAACCATTTTTTTGAATATTATATTTCACTCTTGATTGAAATTCTGCTTTTCATAAACTTACCATTAAAATAATTATTATTTTGATTATACAAAAACAATTAATTCCTCTAGGTAATACCTACAAAAATATGTTATTGTTCAGAATAATGAAAGGAAAAAATAATATTTTATTCGACATACCTAAATTATAAACGATGTACGTATGCTAACCGTTTATTCAGCCAAAATATAGACATCCGCGTGACTGCACAATTGCACATCTTCAACACGCATTTGTAAGGTTATACAAAAAAACCTAACGTTTATATTTTGCCAATTTATAATCAAATGCACTAAGCATATCTTATCTCATCATCCATATTGCAGTATTGTTGAAATTAACATAGAAATTGATTTCAGAGTAGAATCGATCGTCAACAAAATGTAAATTGTATTCAGTAGATTGGATGACCGATTGCCATAAGATCAAAAAACCTCAATAATACTTTCTTTTTGAAGAAATGTATGTTTTTGTCATGGGTATTTGACAAGATATGTTATGATTACGATCGTAAATATGCATTTATCTAGAATTTGAAATATAGTGGGATCACACACTTACTTCAAACACAATCGATGCGGATCTGAATTTGCATTATTTGACTGACCGTGAAACAAACTGGTCTATACTTTACAAAACCAAATAATGAAACTTGAAAAGTGTTTTCTGCTGCTGCTGTGGTGTTTCGCTGGATACATTAGTTATTGCAGTAAGTGTGTGAGTGTGTAATGTTGCAAAATTGTGTTTAAAATAGTACCTAATAAATTGTTTAGGGGTGAGTGGTCAAGCGGTGGGCTTTGTAATACAGGCCATTTTTCCTGGACCGGGAAATAATAATACAGATAACTGCCAGTGGGAAAAAGGATCGGATACATGCACAAGCGGAAATGTTAGAATGATTTTGTATACCAGTGGCAAGACTAGGCGAATGACTGTCGTGAGTATATTTTGTACAGTGCATAGTGCCATAATTGTCTACCTAGATTTTTTATTTAAAAGTGTCACTTTCTTCTTTTTAACGGATCAAAAATCCAAGCAATTCTGATCACCTTCGACGATAGAATCTTGGAGCATCACTAGTTTCTTTCAACTTGCGAAACAGTAACGGTAGTATTCTACCTTGAAGTTAACGGCGATCGTTTACAAGAATTCGACGTGTGCGGCCAAAATCTCTAGAGATTTTTTTAGAAAAATTGAGTCTTTCCTTCAATGAGACAGGATAAATGGCAAAACTTCTACTCCTAATAAGTTTAATGTGTCGAAATGATAAATATGCATTTCACGAATCCAAATTCAATTACAAGCGCTACCAATATTATTTATAGAACTCTATATTTTGTATCTGATGAACAAGAAAATAATAATATTATTTTCCAAAGAAAAATGCGGAGGAAGTTCTTAAGTGCTATCAAACCATCGATGAAATTTCACTTATATTTATTTTTGCAAACTATCCTTCTTATTATTAGTCAACCTTTTTTTACTGCGTTCTGACGACGTCAGTCTTTCCCAGCACGCCGAAACGGGCCAAATTAATATACCATTGCCAAAAGTTGCTAATTTTTTTAACACTTAATGTAATAAGTTGTGATTAAATAGGAAAAAAATACTTTTTGATAAACAATCTGGATTCAAATCTAATCGTAGTAGCACTGCTTAAAATTAGTGATGATGTCAGATCTGAATTGTAAAGAAGCACCTTAGTGTCTTTATTTCTCAACATCACCATAGCCTTTAATTGTGTTTCATATTGGAGAATTATTTTCAATTTGTGGAGTTGATTTTGTCTTATTTGGGAGAAAGATCCCAAATGAATTCGATAGATAATGTATGCTCTGCATATGCTGCATATGTGGTGCTCTTCAAGGTTCAATACTTGGAACACTTCTCTTTTCACTCTTTATTATTGATGTGCCGAATTAATTATCTATAAAGACTATGTGCAGTTAAGATTCATTTATATAAAGGTCCCGACATTATTGATAGAAAAATGATCGAGGACAATGGACTTATTATTACTTCCTTGACCTTAGAAAACAATCGTAAATTAACAGTCGCGTTTAATTCTTGCCTTAAATTTGTCTTTAAATTATTACATTTATATAACATAAATTACCGTCCGCTGGTTTTGTACGAATTACTAATAATCTTTTTGTTCTTTGTATCTTTTGATCCGTGATAAATTATCAATTAATTCTATATAGTCGGACTGCATCGACACGAACAAAAAACAAAAATAGATTTGTTTCTATGACAAGATGCTTCAATTAGGGGGAATTGCTTAAAATCTGAATATATTTATAAGACGAGCTAATATCTCCAGTTAAACGAATCGAAGATTCATTTCTGAAAAGTTTGCTACCAAATCTGTTATAGGTAATAGATGTTATTAAATCCAATAGAGGTTTGTCTAACAAAGATCATCAAAAAAAAAAGGACGATTTTTTTTGAAAATCGATTTTTTATTTATGCTTTTTTTAGTTTTTTTGTTTTTTTTTTGTTTCGCGCACATTTTACAACCATACAGCCACAAAATTTGATTGTAATTATAATAAATATGACTTGCAAAATCTTGTGACATTATTATTTTAAATTGTAATAACACTGGTTTCGAAGTTTTCGATTTTTTGTTTAAATTAAATATATTTTCTTTTGTTAATAGGTATAATCAAAATATTTGTATTTTTATTAAATAATAAAAAAAACGAATGTTTAATATTTTTCGTTTCAAATTTTTAAAATAACACCGGTCTTGATGTTTTTGATTATATTTATATTAATATAATTTAGATTTTTAAATAATAAAGTAATCGAAAGTTTTTTTTTTTATTTTTTCTTGTATTGTTTAATTCAATGAAAATATCGATACTTTTATATTTTTTGTTTCGATTTTTTAAATAGTAATAATACCGGTTTCGATGTTTTCTATTTGTTTTTGGTTATTTAATATAATTTCGACTTTTCTATTATTAACTTTAACATCGAAACCGGTGTTATTACAATTTAGAAAAATCGAAACAAATAATATCAAAAAACTTTAAGCTTTCGATTTTATTATTATTTAAAAAAAATAGAAACATCGAAATTACATTCAATATAAAAAAAAATCGAAGCAGTTGTTATAAAAATTAAAAAAAACGAAACAAATAATATACATTTTTCGATATATTTATTTAATATAAATAGAAAAAAATCGAAATTATATTAAATATAACCAAAAAATCGAAAACAAATAATATAAATGTTTTGATATTATTAAATATAACCTAAAAATCCAAAGATCCTTTTCAATATTAAAGAACCCATTAAAAAATCGAAACTTTCGATTTTTTTATTATATTAAAATATCGAAATTAAAATAAATAAAACCTAATAATCCAAAAATCGAATTTTATATATGAAGAATATGAAAATAGAATATATAAAATTAAAATCTTATATAATTAAAAAAAAATCGAAAAATCTAGGAAAATCGTTTAAATCGATTTAAATAAATATTTTTCAGAATCGTCCAAGCCTAGTAAAAACTGAATGGCAGATTGTAAAACTAATAACAAATTGTACTCTCGTGATCGATTTTTTGTTCTGGCCAACTTTATCAACTTTGCCTCTTTCCGAAATTATTCTTTAAGAAATTAAAGAGGATTGGTTTTAGATAATCTTGAATAAAACCTGAAAAGCGGCTGGTCATCTTACCAGGAGACTGCGAATCTTTAATCCAGCTCAAACTTTCTTATATATTTAGTAGCGTTGAAGAATCATGATATTGACTGTGCATTGGATTTTTTGTCTAAAAAAACTAACAGCAATTGCGACGTTGATTCTTGTGGCTATAGTTTCATACATACAGTTTCTCATTTGTCCAGTGTGATTTATTTGATTTAGTGATGGATGGAAAATTGTCGCACTGTGTATTATATACATATATATTTATAGTTACTTATTATACTGAGTACTTTGTTTTAAAAGGTTAATGTAAATCAACCCGATTGGTTAGAAACAAGTGGACACGATCCCAATAAAGAAAACATTTTGCTGATACATGGATACTCTGGCGGAGACAGTACTCTTCCGATTGCTATTTTGAAAGATGGTTCGTTTTCATTGTTTTCTTTTTCTATAATAACTAAACAGAAAATATTATTTTAGCCTACCTCAAAGAAGGTAATTACAATGTCTTTATAGTCGATTGGGGTCGTCTGTGTAGACCACCTTGTTATGTTGCGGCTGTTTACAACATGCGGCCGGTATCTCGATGTGTAGCTCAGTGGTTTACGTTACTGAAAAACTCTGGTCTAAATGAAGTTAGGACAATCTGTGTAGGGCATTCTCTTGGTGCTCACATGTGCGGCATCATTAGCACATTCCTACCATTTAAAATGGAAAGAATTATTGGACTTGATCCGGCCAGGCCACTTATTCTTCCAAATTCAAACTACAGATTAAGCAGTAATCATGCAAATAATGTCCAAATAATTCACACGAATGCCGGACGATACGGATTGTCCGGCTCGATCGGACATGTTGACTTTTGTGTAAACGGTGGTCGCAAGCAGCCCTTCTGTTTAGCTACAAACAGTGAGAACCCATAAATTGATCACTTTTTATCTTATAAATGCTAATCAACTTTCCAAATAACAGACACAAATCTCTGCAGCCATATGTGGTCGGTATGCTTCCTTGCTGAAACTATATTTGATGATAATCCATCACCACTGGCAGAAACGTGCCTCTATTGTCCACCGCACTTTGGAAGAAAGAACAAACTCTTTTTACCGCCAAATGAACAAGGAAATAACGGTGTCGGTGGCATACCTATGGGACAGAAAACACCAGAATCGTAAGCACACTCTTTTATACTATTTCTTACTAATAAATAATTATATAATACAGTGCTCGCGGTTTATATTGTCTGCAACATCCAAATCAGCCATACTGTCCAACGGACGGAAGTCCCAAAGGAGATCTTCGATGCTGTGTTAATCACTCTACGTTCGCTGATCAAACGAACTTCTATTTGTATGAGGTGGAGAATTCTTTCTATGAGAGCAGAAACGATTTTCATAAAAATCACCTGCAGAGTTACACTGAACATCAAAAACGTTCCATTCCAAAGCATAATATGAAAAATATTTTGAAAAACACCATTTCAATTTAAATTTATTTTTGTTAGTATATTTGTTTATTTAATAAATTATTATTTATTTTTGTATATTGAAATTAATGACCGTTTATTCCTGTTACAAACTGTTATTATGTGAATTTACAGCATCGCTGGTCACCAAAACCATTGAGATAGTATGGACAGTACGGAGGCGTTTGACCGTTTAGACAATACATTCCAGTTGTTCTACAAAACATAAAAATTCAAGATTCAATTCATTAACAAAACTCTAAAACTCACTCATCTGGAATGTCACTTCCAAATAAAATACGATTTTTATTCGTTTCTATATCTTGCATATGCAGGGGCATAAAAGCCAGTTTATCAGGACAAGTTGAGGTACATTCATGTGCATATAACTTATGACCAGCGAATAGAGATTGAGACATGTAGCAAACCGCCCAAATGTGACTGCAAAGATTTGGATCTGCATATTAAACCGATTTTGAGAAAATTGTATATAAAAATATATAGTATATTATTACTGCTGGTTCCTTCACAATACGGTTGCAGGTTACCACCATTTACGCAAACATTAACATGTCCAATTGGTCCAATATCTCCGAAGTAGCCGGCATTCGTCTGCAGAACATGCACAATAGCAGCACTATTACGCGATACTCGAAGGTCACCATTAATTAATGGCAAAGCCGGATCTAGAGCTATATTGTATTGTTTATTATATTTATAGACAATCAATCATTTTATATGTATGATACCAATGATCTTATGCATTGTTGAGTTCATGTTCAGATTGAGCTGGGAACAGATCGGAGCTCCAAGCGAGTGTCCGACACAAGTTGTCCGATGAATCTGTAGTCCTTGACCTATGAGTTTATACAGCGTGTTGGATATGCATTTGCTAACATAGCGCATATTATGCACCATTGCTACATAGCACGGTGGCTGACTAAGCTCACCAAAATCAACGAAGAGTACATTGTACCCACCATGATCAATGTAAGCTATGAAGAAACAAAATAGATTCAACGATTTGATTCACAATACAATATTACCATTTTTTAAAATAACAATTGGAACGGTATTATCTCCACCAGCATAACCATGCACCAGCACAACGGTCTCTTTGCTAGAGTTCCAGGCACTGTGCTTTAACCAATTCGAATCCTCGAAGCTAAACTTTAAAATAAAAACAAGATTATGTCGTCACTTTTGCTTAGTCTATTTACAAAAGACAATGATCTTGACTGTGAGCACTTGAACGCACTCAATTACAACATTTAGCAATTATACAGAAGACAAAAAAGTGTTACACATATATGCATATATTAAACTAACATGCGAAAAATGTTATTCGCAAGAGAGGCTATGCTTATATTGCTGTAATAGATACATACTAGCAGTTAAAAATATTCAAAACTGCGTATGAGATACTGGACATTTCGTAATAAGCAAAAGGCTATTTCTAAGTTGGTCATTTCATTGTATATAATTTATATGTATAGGTACATACTAGATACATATTACACATGTTTATAATAACATACATTGACTTAGTATACAATTCAACGTACCATACATTATAGATTATATAATTACCTTTGTAACACTGCCTTCGGCATACAGAATAACCTGTACATCATACGAGCAAAGGTAGTCCTCGGTTGTGGGATCTCTCCAGACGCAATCATCGTGTGTCTGGTTATAAACTGATTTAATACCGAAATAAAGTTGTCTGTTAACAAAGTCGTCCAAAAACTGTATCCCTTCTATCGATAATACAATAAATAAGAGCACCACAAGCACCAAGTTGTTCATTTTCACTGATCTTCGACGAAATTAGTGCAGAAAATAAAATAAAACCACTTGCACTAGCTCGGTCAATTCGCGCAGAGTTAAATACCAACTGAATGTGCTATCAGAGAATCAGAACTAATATAATATAATATTTATATACGCATATTTAAATAAACATCATTATATGTATTATGTATATATGCTACCATATGTTCTAGCATGTTCAATTTGAAACAACTATTAACGCACTGCTGAACTGGGTTATGAAATGCATGTTGCAATAAAGCATTAAAAACATGATGAAGGTAAACCTCGGAACTTGACCTGACAAACGCACCGACCGGCATGTGCAAAAGAAGCGAGCTTTAATATAGGCTTAAAAGCGATATGAGAATTGAGTTTTAATCTTTGAGGTTTTATAAAGTTTTATGATACGTTTGATGGAATTGATAGTGGTCTTGGTTACTGCCTCTCAACCCAAGGGCCGTGAGTTCGAATGTACAGGTAAATTTTCTGTTTAAATGGTTAGGCTACTCAACACTACAAATTGCGGTTCCGACCGCACAAATCTCACCTAGACCTGCAATTTTAGTTGCACAACCACCGTGGCCAAAACATCTCGAGTCAAAATAAGGGCAACCAACTGCCACTACCTCTGGTAACAGAATTGGAAATTAATAATTGGAATTGGACTTAAGAATAAGAGGCCAATGAAAGCTCAAATAAATAGTTCGAGTCCAATGTACGCCTGTTGACCGAACTGAACGTTGGGTAGGATGCAAACTGTCTGATGTGGAAACAAGGAACTTTCCACAACCACAACATATCTTCGAGGTGAAGTACCTACTGACAATGCCCAAATGAAACTAGTTCGACAAAAACCTGAACTACCAAATGCCCGCTCCCGATAAATAATTTCGCATTTTTTGCTATAGAGCGGCTATATCACGGGTCTGGAAGACCCAAAGACCCAAGTCCGAGCATTTGTACGTAACCGGGTCCGTCTTGTGAAGGCTCAAGGCTATGGTGCCGGGTCTAGACATTTGGGTCTGAAAATGTACAGTACCATGAGTGTAGACTTGTGTATGGATTTATGCATGGACCCACGTCAGACAACGGCGTCTAGACTACTCAGCTATACCCATATATGGAGTCTTATTTACGATCCAATATTCTGCTTAAAAAATGAAACACATTTTTCAAATGCAATATTATTATTATTATTACTAATTCAAATCTACGACCAAACTGCTTTTTGGGACTTCGCTTTACTTTTCATGAGATGTAAAAAACATAAGGAGTATTCGAGGTAAAATAAAAAACAAGAAAAAAGTTACAACATATATTTACAAGAAAAATAAAATGGTCGCTTTACTTTTAAAAGGTATGTTCTTTCAGGCGTGTAATTAAAAAAACCTAAATACATTGGGGTTATATTATAAGTAAATACTAAATCAGAATTAGAGAAGTTCAACTGAGCTACGTCGCTGCGTATGGCGATAGCGAATGGCGCTAGCATAGTATGTGCTATTACTTTGAGTTTCAGGCTTTTGGGTGCAGTCATCAATCTAGACACATTGTGCTATTTCCATACTATGACATTTGGATTCAGGCCCAACTTGTGGGTCCAGACCCAGGTTGCTATAGCCATGCTATGACATCATAGTCAAGCAATCAGGCACCAGACACGTAATGCCCTGCAAAGTTGTTAGAGTCGTGTCAGGGCAAATTAAGACTCGTAACCATCGGGGATGTGTTGTGAGTGTTAAAGCACAGTAGCTCCAATAGGAGTAGCACAGCACAAATAGCATATTAGCATGACCTGACCAGTCGTGTGAACCCGTAATGGTCAATGGCCCTATGTCCCACAAGGGATTAAAGGATCCAATGAGCTATCAATATTTCTGTAATGACATATACCTACTGGTCGGTAACGCGATTAATTTGGATAATGTATTTCTAACGTACTTTTTTGTATTTATTTGTTTTGGTACAGCATTTTCCTGTAAATTCTGTTTCAGTACTTTATATGTTTATATGAACGTAATCGAAAGAAAGATGCCCAATGATATCTAACCACTGGTTATTACAAAAAATTGCTTCGACACTCACGGTTTTACTTTTATGCATTTTCAATAACTATTTTACAACCGCTACCTTTCAAAGACAATAAACTCCAATAACTCCTATATTTAAGTCCACCTCTGAGATTTATATTGTATATGTCACGATAGTTTGTTATTGCATGACTGCTGCATCCTCCTTTTTGTTCCTTTTGCTTCCTTTCTGTGGAAGAGAGTGATCCATGGCTCCCATGAAAACATTCCCCGCATTTGGAGCGATACACATTTTAACTAGTTCCGAATATGTGGAAGCTTTCTTATCACTGATGAATGTAACATCAGAGTCTAGCCATTCACCTATGTTTTTCAAGGCTTCTGGTATTGGAATACTGAGGTAGAGCGTTATATATAATATTTGGAGAAAGTACCCATTTTACTCCTATTGCACACCCATTGCTTTAATCGTCTATCGACATGTTTTCTCCTGTCTAACTTCCTGCAAGTAGAACTCCACGGTATTTAATAGAAGCTGTAGTTGTCAGCATCGTACCATACAAGAGTGGAAGAGACAACTTTAGTCAATTTTCCTCCTTCTAGTGACGAGCATTAGTCCAGTTTTGTTATAATTGACACTAAGACCAATACAAGTGCACCAGTTTTCCACTTTCCAAATCGAAAATACATATAAGCTTTTACAAGCTTTTGTATAAACTTCTATATATATATATATATTTAATAGAAAAGCCCAGATTTTATTTTCCAATATTTATTGAATTCAAATTAGATTATATTTTGCTTACATTGTTAAAGGTAATACTAAATACATTAAAAGTTTTGCACCACCAGTTTAAAAGTAGGTGAAGTTGTCATACAGATGTTTTTCTTATTATTTATAACCATTAATAAAAAATAACCATTAAAATCCAAGTATGGAAACTGACAGCGCTCAGCTGACAACAAAGACGATGCCGCCGGTCGCTTGGTTGCAGAGATCGTATTCGTATTCGTATTCGCTTATTCGTGTGCACAATAAACTTTTTCGTATATTCTAACGTCGCGTTTTAGATTTTTTTTAAATGCGACAACCCTTTTTCGTTCAAAAACTAGCTTCATAAAGTTTTATGGGTGTATACTGTTGAAAGCGCCTCCAATTTCCAGAAATTATACCAACATAAAATTCTTTCTTTCCATAGAATTTTCTATGCGACTGACGATCTGCTATAGAGCTGTTTCAACTGACCTGCCTGCTCTATAGGCATGTTAGTTAGCATGCAAGGGTCTATCTTGCAGAGGACCATCTCTAAAATACCGGTCGACCAGTCTTTATAATGTTTTAAGGAAAAAAGATGTAAGACAAATTGGCCTGAAAGTTTTGGAGTATCATATCCAGCGAGTCTCCACGACATTGGTATGTATTTCAATGAAATACACCCCTTAAATATATGAGTTAGTTTCTCATTAAGTGATTCTCCTGCTTTTTGTAAAATACCACGGTTCGGTGTGGACCTAAAGACGCAATAAATACATACACTATAGTTGCTTTGAAAGTCGATAAAACTCTCGAAGACGTAGACGATGTCGGTGCACGGGTAATCAAATAGTTTGAAAATTGTATTCAATTTTATACATACAAACACTAAAAATTAATTAACAATCGATATCGCAACTTTAACAGTTCAAGTTGGAACACAAATTTTTAGCGAATCGATTTATAAAAATTCGGAGAATATCGGAACTTTTACAGTTCGACATTTGAAGAAATGTGTTACAGGATTGCTCTTAGTTTGAGCTTGAGAAAAATTTAAAAAACATTTTAAAAAAAATAATTCGTCCCAAGTTCATAAATAAATATTGATAAATAAGCCTCATTATTATAATTTTTATCTTAATATTATTTTTTTTTTAAGTGACGTCGACAGGGACATATTTCCCCAACTGACCTTTATTTAAATCTTTTCAATATTACATTGGCATTGTATACAAAATAAAAAAAAAAAACAAATAACAAACATATCAACGTAAAATTTAAAAACATAAAAACATTCAAGACTCAATAGAATATTCTGTCAAGCTCGTAATACAATTTGACTAAGCACCAACCGAACAAGTATGTCCGTGCTACTTTTATCAAACGATTATATCTATTGTAAGGTTCGCTATAATAATAATTCAGGATTAATTTAAAGACCGTGTGATCCTCCGAAATGCTTCACGGGAAAGATTGAAATCAAAGTGAGTAGCGATGTCATTAAAAGCT
>JANSTU010021973.1:0-13374 GCA_027564075.1 Bolitophila hybrida
CACAAACAGCACATTAGCATGACCTGACCACTCGTGTGAACCCGTAATGGTCAATGAATCCGCTGTGCGGCATAGCATACAGGCCCTATGTCCCACAAGGGATTAAAGGATCCAATGAGTGTGTTAAATAAACTAATTTAAACTTTCAAAAAACTCAAGCTATTATATTCACACCATCACGAAATGTGATCCAGATATACCCATATACAATCGATAAAAATCTTGGAATTATCCTCTACGACAATCTAAACTGGTATGATCAAGTATCGTTAATATCTGCTATTTTTTTGCTGGTCTCTGGTGTTTATGGTCTCACAGCCTTCTAATGACGTCTGAAACGTGACTATTTCTGGTTCCATTGATATCAATCGTTTTTTTTTATATTATACGAGTATTTGTAAGATAAGTTAAACTTGTCTGTATCTATATAGTTCGTCAAATGTGTGTATCCTTCTTTGTCCGCCATCGTTTTATGTTTGAATGTATTAAACGTATCTCGTGTATTCAGTTATGTAAGACTGAATTTAACATCAACGTCCGTCATAATTTCATCTGGTCTCATTGCTAGACCCGTCTTTTTTATAAAGCACAATTTAGTGATTTATTTTTTATTATGAGTAAAGTGCGTTATCCTTGTTGTGTCCAGAGCAAAAGGGATAGGTGAGGCGTGCTTCTTGTAAAAAGGCCTCCCTCACGAACATTGTATCCGGAATCGTACAGCTTTTAGAGTTATGTTATACCCCTCTTTTCTTTTTTCTATCCTATTATATTAATTGTTACAATCACCAACAATAAAGTAAAAAATTACTTTCTATCAGAGCAACACTGAATAATTTGAATTATTTACGAGGTTATTCGCATTGGGACAAAACGCTTGCCGATTTCACCAAATCTTCAACACCGCACCAAATTCGAACATCCACATGTTCTTCTTCGAATCCAAACAATTTGTGACTCAAATATTAGGACGACATGTATGCTTCGCCAAACTTGAAATCTAACATTGCAAATAATAGCAGAAATGCAGAATGATAGAGGACATATATGTTTATTGATTGCGAATATAGTGTTTTCGCGTTTGGTCATATATCCGAATCGTTTAATGCATTCATCTACTAATTATACAAAGAGAGCATTAGCCGAGCAGTTCGTAAAAAACATCCGCTACTGAATCAAGAATATGAATAAGAATAATAATTAAAATTCGTCTCTTTTATGGAAGGTTTAAACAATCGATCTGATGGTGTCATTTACTTCTTGGATGTGCCCGGAGGAACTGAAAAACCTTTTGAATTACTTAACGTTTGGTGATTGTTTTAGTTTTAACTTCATCGGGACTAGCTGCAACTTTGTTAAAATGCAAACTTATCGTCTGGTACGAATGCATCACGATGGGCTATAAAATGTCACTTGATGCACTGGACAGAACGTTATTCATGACAATAAAAACGGTGGATCCATGATTGTGTTGTCCGTTGATTTTCGTCAGTCTCTGCCAGTTATTAGCGGACGAACTCAACGCGCGTTTGAAATCATACAATTTGTGGCGTCATCTGAAGCCACTCCGATTAACGACTAACAAAAGAGTTTTTTTGAAACAAGATCAGACTGCAGATGTAAGCAATTGTCGGCCATTGTTGATAGGAAAATCGCTATTGAAATTTCGGATTTATCACATTGCAGCTGACCGAATCAAAGGAATAACTCATTCGAAGTGTTTTTTCCGAACATATAGAGCAGAACTTTGAAATCCGTGTATTTAAAACTTCATTCTGGTGCAGTTGTTCTCCTTCAAATCGGTTGACACATTCATGAACGAGGACAGAATTCTTGAATTCGCTGGAATTGTCCCGCTTGAAACCTCATAATTTGGAATTAAAAACTGGTGATTCCGTTATCTTCGTCCTGCGAAATATTAATCAGCCACGGATCTGCAATGCAACAAGATTCTCTGTCAACAGTTTAATGAGAAATTTGATATAAACAACCATCATCAAAGAAAAATCCATTGAGGAGACGTGTTGATTTCAAGAATACCGATCGTTCCAAACGAGATGCCGTTTGAATCTTAACGCCGACAATTTCCTGTCAGGCTGGCTTTTGCTAAGAACATAAATATATCGCAGAGACAGTCGTTGGAAGTTTGTGGACTTAACCTGGAATACCCATCCTTCTCTCATGGTCAGCGGCGTACGTTGCCTGTTCTAGAGTGTACAAACCTTTATTGCTGCTTGTTTTCATGAATCAATTTAATTTAAAATTAAAATTCTTTATATCAAAACAACGTTTGCCGGGTCAGCTAGTATAATATAAAACTAAAACTATATTTTTCCTAATTTTTCTTTAAGATTACAAAAAAACTTGATTCTTATTAAATTATCGTGACGTTCAGTTCAACAACTTGAATCACTGCCATAGGTCAAAGTTGAAACATTTTCGTTTTTTATATATATAGTCGCATATTAACATAATTATTATGTAACTGGTGGCCCGTGGTCCGCATTGCATGCGCACCTGCTATAAATTTTCCGGTAGTCGCACCTGACGTGAGCCACAATGAACAGGTATACCTGTCGCGCGAGCACCTTCTTATAAGATACACCCTGTGCATTTTGGATTCATTCAAACGCACACCAGCGTAACAAAATATTACTTTTATATGTATTTGTTCGTCGACGATCGCTTTTATGCATCGTGCCCGTCAACCGTCTATTGCAGACTTTAGTTCTGTTCACCTCTCCGTCGTTCACATACGTATAAATTGTTCGCGCGCGCCAGGTATACCGACTCTGAGGTGTGTATATGTACCTATATAGTAATAATAATACATATATTTACTATATAGTAATACATACTGTTTAAATATAAAGCCGCGGACTCGCGCGTCGTGTGTATACGTTGAATTTCTTTTTTTTTTAAACTCTGTGTGAGTCGTGTTGTGTGTAATACAAAGAAAAGCCTGGAGTACTTAGATATTCTGTACTATAGAATATATATATATAGTATATATTCAGTTTAACGAATCTTGACAGAGTGTCTTTTTAAAGTGCTTCCCAAATTTACGTGCGATTACACACACAATCTGAGTGTGTATTTATTATAATAACCTGACTGATAATATGAATCAATAGTTGTGCGAATTCACTGGAAAAACTAAACACAATTTTCACTGTATAACATAATTTGTATAAAATATATGTTTGTGTATACGTGACACGGCCTATCGGAAACGGGCAATGCTATTGAAGCTGTTTGCGACGACGCGACGCTTCGTACAATCCGGATAAATCATCAATTTTCTGAAGAATATAACGTTTTACCATCTCAGAGATGTGCGCTCTCTACTTTTTTTTCGTCTTAATCGCCGCATATATGCGTTTTATATAAAAGAAAATTGTATATATATATATATGCTATTATCAATATATGCATATATTTAAGAAATCTTACGTACGATCGCGGATTTTTTCTCTTCGCATTCCATGCGCGCGCAGCTTTTCTGTCTTTATGTTTAGTGTATGTGTGTGGCTGTGTATGAGGAATATCATGATTGAGTGCTGAGCTGGAGATTCGCGGGTGTGCCGCCGCCCGTCACTTGTTTCTTTTCCATTTCTTGAGCTGTTGAGCTTCAATATATATATATATATATATATATATACGTTTATATATGTATATTCAACGTATAAACCAAGGCGTAAAGTATTTCATCGAAATTTAAGGTCGAAAGCAAGTGATTTTTTTATATAAAAATACATATATAATATATACGTGTATCGCATATTATGGCCAGATAAGAAGCTCTCGTCCATGGAACGCGAGTTTAGTATGCGTGTGCACCGTTTATGCGATATGGCTATTATTGCAAACGTGCACGCAATGCAACTACTATTTATCGATAAATTCATTCACGCTATTTGCTTGTGTTGCAATATATTATAAATAGATAATATTTTATTTTTTGCAACGATAATCGATCATGACGATGCATTTATAGTGAATGCACGCGACGTGTGTTCTATTAAGTATATTGACAGGAAAGATCATATAAAGGTCAATGTCGTAAAAACGCGCAGCATACCACCAACAATGACGCGTCGTAATGGCCTTTTTTATGTTGGCCCCATCAAAGGAGAGGTGCAGTGTATTATATATATATTTACATATTATGTTTTATTAAAGAGAAAATCAAGAAGGTGCTGGCGGTGTTTTGTGATTGTTGTTAATCGGTCAAAAGGTTGTGAGAATTGAATATGAAGTATGAACGACCTTCAATAATTTTGTTTTCGTTTTAGACCGGTATGAAAACATGAATCTGGATCAGAAACGATCATATCGATTTCAACAACATGTATATTAATCTCAACATACTCAAAAAATGTAGGTTAATGTTCATTGGGTTTCGTAATTATTACACGACTGCCCAGCAAAACAAAAAATACTTTTGATAATTTCCTCGGTATTTTTGCAGTTTTGGGTTTTGTTGAATGCTCTGATATCGATTATGAGATTTAATTCTTTTGAATAATTTTCAACAATCGCTATTCAAGTTGTATTTGCAGTCATAATGGTGAAACTTGACACGGAATAATTATTTTGTTACTAACGTAAAAACTACATATTTCAACTACTTTAGGTTGAACATTTGCAATCAAGACATGCCAAAATTGTTTTGTATCTTGTAGAGATCTAGTGGGAATAGAGCCACCCTCAAATTCAAGATATCGATGATTCGGCGGAACCTCGTAATCATTATTAATGAGTTAAACGACTTAGTTGGGGATTTAATTTTATCGAAAAGGAAGAAAATTTTGTCAAAAAAAAAAAACACACCTCTACGTTTTGGGGACGTTTTATTTTAAAAAAGGATAATTAAAATCGGACAACGCTTAAGGGATATACGCTAAAAAAATGTAAGGGTTAATTAAGTTTCCGCACACAGCCGTACTAATTGGAAATTATACTTTTGGCGTGGTGAAAATTTAAAGTTAGCAAACATCTTTATATCACACTTAGGGAAAACAACCTTTGATAATGCCTGATAGAGTGTCGCGGTATAGTACCCTATGGCCAAAACCTTTTGTATCACTCTAAAGTATAATTTCCACGAACTTTAAAATAGCACGGCTGTGTGCGGATGAATGAATTTTAACCTTCTTTTAAAAAAAACTTTGATGCCCTCTCACCCCTAAGGGTTTCATTAGCGCCGACTATTTTTTTTTTAAATGAGGCGGATGAAGTTCAGAAGATCGAAAAAGCCTTCGCGTAAAATGGATACTCTCTCGTATACAACTATTTTTCTCGGATAAGACTGGAATCCATTTGGCGGGAACTCGTTTGCCACCTTCTATAATAACTTTATTTTGAGCTGGATGACATGATATATTCAGAAAAGCACTGACGTTTGCACCTTTGTTCTTTCGGCTAAAAAAACAACTATTTTGGAACGCATTCTCTGTTTTTATACACAATACTTAGGAAGTGTGTGTGTGAAATATGCACAGAATCGCTACCCAGGAGTTATAACGTCGTCAAAATTGTTCCGATCGACTTAATTTTTTGTTTTTTTTTTTAATTTAAAAAAAAATCTAAAATTATATCTCTTACCCCGCCCTTAAGTAGAGGAGGAAAAAATATTAAGAACCGCTGCTTATCTGACTTATTGCTCTACTGCAAATAGTACTGTCCAGCTTTTTTCACCCTTATATGCACAAAAAGATGCCCATCACATCTCAAAAGCAAATATGAACTAGAAATTATCCTTTGTCATAAATGAATAAATAACTAACATATTTTGTATGTCTGAATAGATTGGTCACTTAACGATTTCTGTCAATCTATCCTTTGCATCTAAAAATATTTTAAAATTTAGTATTACTTGAATAAAATGTCACGCAGAGTTTAAATGTTAAGAATAATTTGGACAATCTCGGTTCGCCACTCGTCTCCAATTACAATTACATTAATTTCCAGTTATAAGCAGAATTCTGGAGTTTGACATAAGACAATTTTAAGCAAGAAACTTTTTTTGTGAACATTTAAACCGTCCGGCTCGCTATCAAAGCAAAATAAAATATATTTAAAAGAACAAAAATATTGCTCCCAATTTAAAAAATGAATTAAAATATTAATTATTACTAACGAAAATAGATCTTTAGATAACATCATAAGTGATTTGTTGATGTTTTTAAAGTTAAATTAGAAACATTAACTCAGAAGGAATTGACGACAAAAATTGTTTTTATTTATTAAAACTAAAATATTTGTATTATTCAACCGATTGCAAGCAAACAATCACCTGTATAGCTCTGAACCTTGTTTATTAGTTTTAACATTTATTAAACATATAATATATTTTGTATTTATAGACAGAAGGCATTTATAAAATTATCTTCAATATATGTAGATAAAAATGTGCTATCAATACTTTTCTAAAGATAATAGACACAGACGATATCTATGCGTTATGCGATTATGACCAGTTTCATAAAATTAGTCTAGAATTGTAGCAGGTACTTTATAACGTAAAATACACCGTTAGCTATTTTGATTATTTCTATATATCTCTGATTCATATAAGTGATTAACTGATTACTCATTATGAAGATAACATTGTTTGTTCTATATGATTGGAGCAAATGATTAAGCCGGATTGGCAGAAATGCCTGATATTTGTATAGTGAATGATTCTACTGAATAAATAGACATTAAATAATAAATACTAATGACCATTTTCTCTTTTTACTTAATATTTTAATTTAGTAATTAGTAATTTAGGTTGGATCTACACAATTTTTGTTAGATTTAAAAAAAAAGATAAAATGTTTTCATACATTTTTCAACGAATTTTTCAAAAAAAACAAGAAATAGCGAGAATAAATTTTAAAATAAATCAAAAAAGTTGGGCAGAACGCCTTCTTGTTGATATTTCTGGGTTTTCAGACAGACTTTCCCTGACGGTCGGGATGTTTTCCATACAGACAAATCTAGCTATTAAAGCATAGACTGTTTGCCGTTATGGAAATGTTTTACCACGGAAGGCTTGTAGAATCACCTAAAACACAAACAAACATATAAAGATACTTGATTAGTATGAGTTTGGCTATGGCATGACTCTCCAGAAATAATTCACGTTGAATAATAACTAAATGTTGTAGGTATTTCAAAAAAAAGAATAATAGCCCTTTTTCTTCATGTTTTTTGAATTTTAAAATATGATATTTTCAATATTTTGCTTTATTGTAGTTCATGCTAGAAGTATTGGAATGTCAACTATGTCTAATCTTTATGAAATCTTCATAAAATTTACTTACTCGAAATATACAAAAAAATAAATGAGATGGCCGTTTAAATAAGTACATTTTTCTCAAAACATATATAAAAAAGAAGACTACATTAATCTAGAATTTCGTATCCGCAGTGAAATTGTTTTTTTTTCTTCTTAAATCCATATAAATCGATAGTTTTATACAGTACACTGTAGCTTAAAACAGGTTTAAAACAAATACCGTATTTAAAAGGTTTTTTCACAATTTCCAATTAAACAGTTTTAAGAGTGGGGAGTGTTCAATTATGAAACTAAAAAGTTATAAACTTGATGTTCTTAAATCTCTTATAATAATTAATCCGATATACCTAATCAGTAGTCATATTCTTAACAGAAAAAAAAACAAATTGACCGAAAGCAATCTTATCGTAAACACACAACGTAAAATCGATTAAAAATCGTACGAAATGGCAAACGATAAAAAAGACAATAAAATATCCATAAAATAAGCCAGCTACTTCATGTATAGTAAAGCTACTGATAACACCCATACAGTATAAAATACAAAAGTAAAAATAGCACACATATAAATATTTCCAATGTTCATTTGTTAAAGAATTCACAATATAAACATTTTATATGATATGTATTTACTTTGTTGTACAATTGTACAAATACATATTACATATATACGGACTCGTGTTTTTTTTTAAAATGTAAATATTTTATTGACATTCCAACGTGTTTCTTGAGCACTTCTCGCAAACAGTGCGCGCACACCGCGGGAGCACACGTTACCTCTTAATAATATTGCTGCTGCGCATAGGCGCTATATATTATATTATAATTATTGTTACTTGTGCGGGCGTGCATTCTCTCAGCTAATTAGCAATAGCGAGCTCGTGCTCGTCAATTTGCGAAAACCTAATATATACGATAACACATACATACATATATGTAAACTATATTATAAGTATACTAAATTTATGCAAAATCAAAAACAAAATAATTATAATATTTTATAATTTATGTAGGTTCTTCTCATCAGCTAGTACGTTTCGTCGTCTTAATAAATATACATATATGTATGTAAAAAAAACAAAACTCTCGCGCGTTAATTACATAAACAAAACGTGTGATACTGCGGTGAAAACGTTCACTTGCATATTATTAACAGCACTAGACGATGTGATGAATGCGTGGTGACGACTTTTGTATATTTCACATATTATTTGTACGATTACAATAAATATATTGAAAGATAAGATTGTGCCTGGTGTGTGTTGAATTATAGATATAAATAATTTAGGTTCGTGCGAGCTTAAACTTTGACGTGTATACGAAGGGAAAGGAATTGTACGAGTGAAGAGAGATGCACGGTGGAAACGCTATCAACGCTGACCAACAAGATGGATAACAAAAACAACAGTGAAGATCTGCCGTTCAGCTTCCAGAGGGTAAGTTTAAAAGTGAATATATATTTGTTTGTATATCTATATATTCCGTTATGGTTTTCCCACGTTTTTCCTCGAAAACAATTAAAATGAAGGCATTTTACGAGTTGAGCTGCTTAAAATGCATTTATTTATTATATACGTTCTGCATAATATATAAATTAGATAGAGTGAAAATATATATGTACATACATGTGAAATATACGTAAACATTTATATAAGATTAAAATTTATTTCAAAGAAATTGAAAGTGGTTTAAAGCGTCACTTGTCGCATGCGGCTTCTCTGAAGTTGGTTATATTTATATGCAAAACTCCATATATATAAAATTGTACATATATAGTATATACGTGTACATATATGACAAATATCCACATATATGTATGTTACATGTGGAATCATAAATATTTCCGGTAGACATAAAAGATATGAAATATATTATAGATTACAAGATTCAATATAATATGTTATGCTTTTATTGAAATCGGATGTAACCAACAATTTATAGATTTGAAAAAATACAAATATTCAATCATAACATCCATAGATAAACTTCGGAGACGTATTTTTTGGTCAATTCTATGACATTCACATGAAATTTTGTTGAAAATCGCTTCCCATTTATCAGGCAGCCGTTTGAAAATTTGTGTTTTTGATGGTGTTATGCTACGATTACACGGATTTTTACTTTCGACAGTTGGTCGCATTTGAAAACTGTCTCTGCCATCGACAGTTGACGACAGTTCAAGTAATCACCCAATCAGTCAACTGCGCATGCCGACCTCATCAAGAAGCAGGACACGAAGATTCCGACAGAAATTCGGCTAAGTTGTGCTTTGTACTACTTGGCAACCGGTATTTCGTTTTGATAAATGCAATTGTTGTTCAGGTTGCCGCAATGCACAATTTCAAATGTGTTGCCTGATACACTAGATGCCATACACAAGGGGAAGGGGTTGGAGCCTGACCGTCTGAAGGTAAATGAATGCAATCATAGGATTTCATTGTCAGTTCGCTTTTTATGTTTCGTTTCATTTTGTGCAGAACCTTATCGAATGTATTTTCGACCACACGCCCTATGTGGTAAAAGTGCATGGCCACCCAATACGGCCATGTAATGGTTTTACCGTCAGCTGCTTGGCCTGATTTGGCGACGTGCCGCTGAGCCGCAATATTTGTATATTTATTTACAAAAAAAATCCACTTTTGGCGCTCCTGCCATGGCTTCAACAACGGCACTTTTATCGATTTATGATGACCGCGCAGAGGCTTTACCTTTTTTTACTTTTAAGCGGCGTGCTATGATACGTTCGGCGTCTTTCTTTTTGCCATTAAAGGGAGCGTCGATGAAATGTATTCGGTCACACACTATGTGCCACAAAAAAAAATCAACTGCCCTTTTTTTCAACTGTTAACATCAGTTGGCAACAGTTGTCTCCACTGTCATTTCGCCGTATCAACTGCCGTTTTGGTTACTGTGACTTTGGCAATATCAGTTGGCAGCAGTAACTACTACTCTACAGTCCATGTAATCGAATCTTTATAGTCAAAATGAGTATTTAAAAATCAATAAAAATAGTATTAGAGAAGCTCAACTTGCTGAGATAAAAAGCATGAAAAATTTGTAAAAAAAATACAAATATCCTCTTTTGTTACTTGAAAAAAGTAAACATAGCCTACATTTTTTTCGCCAGTTGGCAGTTTACGTAAATGTCTTTATCACGTATCAATTAACCATTTGAAAGTGATTTCAATGTGTCAAAATCTATCTAATATTAAAACTAGAAATCAATTCAGAAATATGTGGTACAAAATGATAAAAAATTATAAGATTTTTGTCTAAAATTAATTTACTGCAAATGTTAAAATGGGTTTAATTATTTTCAGACAGTTGACTTTTCCTATTTTCTAAAAATATTTGTTTTTTATAAGGAGACTTAAAAATCTTGATAGTTAGGTTGATGGATTTATCTTTTTCTTTATCTTATTTATTAGGAAGATTACTTTGCTCAGCATATTGTATAATAGTAGAATAGAATAGAACAGAAAAACAGAATACATTGAACGACAGTGCCTGTCCGCAATTTTTTTTTTGAAAATTAAATTTTGGAAACACACAATACATTTGACTGTATTAACGCATAAATAAATATTCCATTTCCAATGAAGGGTTGTAATTTTCAGACCTTCTTTTCATTTTAGCTAAATAATAAATAAAATTAAATTATTTTATGTTTAAATGTATTGGTGAGCAATTGTGTGGTTTTAAAAGCTCGGGCGTTTATGCGCACATGTTTAAGTCTCCGCACGGCAATATTTCTGAAATGTAAGTCTTTTTTTACAGGAATATTTTGTATATGGTAATAGAAATGTGTGGATTTATTTAAAACATTTAATAAAACTACATTTGCTTATCCATTATGGTTGTTTTAGCCAAAATACGATGGTATTTAATTCACATTTTTAAAAATTGTCTATTCATTTGTTTAAAAATTTGAAGAATACCAAAAAATACAAATATTTTATCTTTCAAAAACATTTTTTTAAAATCATACCAAAAAAAAAATGAAAATGAAAACGTAAGTTTTTGGGAAAAACGCTTTAAAGTATAAAAAAATAAAAATTGTAATTAAACATTCATAAAATAAATTTTGACACAATATTCTTGGGATATTATGCATTCAGTTAAAAAAATAAAAGAAACATGAAACAAATAATACCGTACTCCGCCCTTAACAAATATTGGTTATATTAAAACTATTATTTTATTGAAATAATGAAAATATTGTCTAGAATATAGAAGCGAAATAGAAGGAAGTGATTGCTTCTTGGAACATATTGGTTCGGAAGCAACATACCAAACCTTAGCCAGCTTCAACAAGATGGCTATCAAAGCATCTTAACAAAGATATTATAAAAAAAAACTCACGCATTTAACAAAAATAATACAACAATTAAATTCAGCTCAAATCGCTTTTAATTAGATAAATACATTATCAATTTAAACATTTGTAATATTAGCTTTAATGTTTTTATTTGTCTTTATGTCTAGACAGTTTTTACATGTAAAATATAAATATATAAGTACTATGGTCTCTGTAAATACAATCAAGAAAGTACCATTTAAAGAAAAAAAAACCAATAGTCCATTCGAATAAAAAAACAACAAGAGTCTATTGAGTTAATGATATACTCACTTCTATATCATATTGAAGCGACAAAACGAATATAGGAGAGACAGGAAGCTGCGGACAGGTTACGCGTCGTCGACTTCCGTTTTGTATATACGTTCTGAATGTTTCTATTTACATTATACTGTATTTTTACTATACACTATGTATGTATGCATATACATATATACAGTTTAACCTGCTTAGAGCGGAACTTTGTCAGGCTCCGTGAGATTCCGCTTTAAACAGGTTACACTGTATATGTATATATTGAATATAGGCACGTTTTTACTATTTGCATTTTAAATAGATATTTATTGATAATGCATTATTAGATAAGTGAAATATTTTAATATGAATTGTATTTAACATATATATGCATATTTACTGAAACATATAATTATAATGTTTAATATTGAGTACATATAAACAACCATATAATCAGATTGTATGATCCAATGAATTACAATGCTACATTTCAATACTCTCCAGAGCATATAATATATTATTAAGATTTGTAATTAACGGCAACCTCAACAAACACCATCAAATCGTATATACAACGTACAACGTATACAACGTTGCATGCAATTACTTATTATGTACCGAAATAAGTGAAGATATTATTAAGACTATTAAACAATCTGTATAAACTATATTCATATTTCTGATTCTACAATCTAGTTCTAGTTCTAGACGGTATTGCGGTGTATTGTAATTTTTAGTCTCAAATTCATGTTTTTTTTACTGTATTGATACTGAGCAGTTATCCAGATTATATTACATTTTGTGTCTCCTATTCAACTTACACATAATTTTTTTAATTTTAGAGCAGAGATGTATTTATTCTCTATTGGTATCTTAATATATTAAGATAATGATACTTCTTAAAATTACGGACTATTCTTAGTATTTACATTTATGATCCATTTTGATCTATTTTGATCCAAATATATAAGTACATTTTAGATAGGCAATACAATACGGTGCATAGGAAACTTCGATTTCTCAATTGGAATATAATAATAGGGTGCCTAAAAAGTCCTGCGGTATTTATTATTCAATTTTCAATTAATCATAAAATTGGTTACAATCATCCGATTTAAGTCAAATATGCGCCGTTTTGTTCGATGACTAGTTCCCAGCGAGATGCCAACTTCATGCCCCTCTTATAGAAGCTCGCTTCCCTATTGTGGCCAATTTCCGACTATCAAGCTCGTTCGCCATGGACAGAAACAGGTAGTAATCACTTGGTGCGAGGTCCGATAGTCCTATACGGTGGATGCAAAAGAATCTTCCATCCGAGCTCCCGGAGCTTCTGGCGCGTCACCAAAGATGTGTGTTGGCTGGCGTTGTTCTGATGGAAGACAATTCGGCCTCTGTTTATCAAAGATGGCCTCTTCTGCATGAGTGCTGCCTTCAAGCGGTCCAGTTGTTGGCAGTACAGGTACGAATTGAGCGTTTGGCCATAGGGGAGCAGCTCATA